>VWPW01000102.1:0-41035 GCA_013389825.1 Crypturellus undulatus
TATCCAGAGGATTATTTAAAATAAAAAACACACACAAAACCCTTTTTTCTATCACGGCTTGGCCTTATAAAGCAGATTTTCTGCTGTGTTGGCTATATTAAAGCTGACCTGCTTGTGCATCCCAAGTTTATCTCCTTCAGATAACCAGGGTAGGTCCTTTTGTACCTCCTGCCATCCTGCAAGTTGCCCTCCCTGGCTATTAAACTGGGTGGCCCAGCAATGATTAAAAGGGATTAAAACGAACCAGTCCCGCAGTCTGGAGAGCAGGAGGGCTGAAACACCAGCCTGGCATCTCTCCTAGGCTGTATTAATGCTGCTGATTTATAGATGCGCCGTTCTGTTTAGAGGAGGAGAAAGAATAGACAAGCAAACATGATGGAGAGGGCATCCACTTAAGGCTAAGGTCAATTACTCGAGGGAATAAATGCGCGTAATTGTACACCTGATAACCAGCTGCATAAATAGGCTGTTGATTTATATCATGAGCCTTAAACTGTGGCCCTTTTAGCCAAACAATTATAATAATAGTAGGCTGATTATTTGTATTGGTTCCAAGTACTCGTGCTGATCATCGTCGCAAGGATACGGGAGAAAAATAGACCCTTTTGGCAGATATCCTTTCTCATTAGATGATAACTGGCATTGTGGATAAACCTTTTATAGGTTAGGGCAGACAAACACTTTAATTATGCTCGGGAAGACTTTAATTCCCAGCTGCCGAGCTCGGAGAATCTTCTGGCATCTCAAGCCGGCGCATAAAACGCGCCCATCCGTCTTGCTAGCTCAATGACTTCTCATTAGCAACGATGTTTAGCCGCTCTCCCCTATTCTTAGCGTAACTACAGTAATTAAGTGGCACTCTTAGAAATTCAGAGTTGGCTCAAGGCGGGCATGGAGAGACCGGAGAAATGGAGAGGAATTGGGAGAGCCCGGGAAACGGATGGTCCGGAAAACTGGGTCCCGTGTTGCAGCTCCAAATCCTCATCCCGCCTGGTGTCCGAGCCATTGGAATCCATTTGATGGCCGAGGTATTTAGAGGGAGCTTAATCATGTGGGAATTACTGTGTAGAATGGGTTTGATTTCTAGCAATGCTGTTCAGTAGAGGTGGTGGCTCTAGTCGATGAATCAACCATGCTCCAAATTGAGGGTTAAAGAGCTGCAGGGCTGGTATTTTAACAGCAGACGGGCACTAGTAGGGGCTATCCGTCGCTTCGAAGAGTTGTGCTCGGCTCTAAGGGTAAGATGCAGCTTCAGGGGCCTCCTTGAACTCATTCTGGATGAAATTTAGGGATCTCCGTCCCAAAGAAAGGAAGTGACTGGCATACTCGATTTGACTTACTTGATGTAACTCACTTGTACGTTAGATTTGGTTGCAGGGAGGCGAAGGATTAACCAGAATGAGAAAGGGAGGGGGTAGGACTGTTCTGTCTCTATTTTACCCCAAGCAATTAAATTTTTAATATTTTTAATATTAAACAGATGGTGGATGAATAGATTACGGACCAAAAAAGTGTTGCCTACCATTCTTGTAGGTTCCTATTTTGGGAGGAGTTTTGGGTCTGTAAATCAAAGTTCTTGCTGTAACCAAGATCAGCTGCTCGTTGACTTGGGAAATCTCTGCAGATCTCCAGTTGGGCCAGTTTTCCTCGAGGGTTTTGGACAAGGCTTTGGGATGAAGGTCCTAGAGTCCAACTAACCCACCTTGGTTGTGTCAGAATCAGGGCATAAATCTCGATATCTGATTTTCTTTTGGCAATTCTTCTTTCCCACCCTCTGGACTTTTTGGTTAACAGCTCTCAATCTGCCCGTGCACACAATACATTTTTGTAGCGTTATTATTTATTACCGCTTTCTTGAAACCACTAGGCAATGAATAAAATGTGCCACATTCTGCTTCAAAATCAGAAGTGTTTCTCAGCATTGGAAAAATGAGTTTTAAAGGGCCTCACTTAAAGGGCTATTTTTTAAATCGTCACTCTTGGTGGAATAAATAAAAACAGCTGGACATTTATCTTAAAATAGCTATAATTCAGTTACAGCTTCAGAGCTATTATTCCATGTCCCCATGACTTGACTGGAGTATCTCGCTCACAATTAATAATGTGTAAATACTATCAGCACAAAAGAATTGATTTAGAGCAAAAACTTTGCTTGAAATGCGGGTTTGCTCCAAGAAAAAAAAATGATGCCATTGATATTTTCTTTGGGGAGGAAGAAATTAACCCGAATGTAATATACTTGCAAAGTAGAGCTGGTCTTCTGTCATACCAGCCTAGCATTTCTGTGTATATTATGCAGCTGGAATATAAAAATGTAGATCTACTGTGAAGATTCGAGGATAATTTTGCCCTTACTTTGCTGCTGCTGACCCGTTCTTCAAATGCACTGTTAAAATCTCTTATTTATGCAGTTAATACAGTTCAGTGTTATTCTGCGACTCTGTTGACCCCGGTGCAGCCACCAGCCGCAGCAGCCGGCGAGAACTTGTATAAATACGAGCTGATTCCTGCTCGTGCCTCAAGGAAGCGTGCCGTAAGCCTGTAACAAATTCCATGAATTTCCAATGTGCTAAACGCAGCACAATTTATTGGCATGCAGACCAGTGCCAAGCAGCAGGATCTAAGGCTCCGGGTATCCTTTATGCCTGGAATAGGAAAGCACAGTCCAAGCGGACAGTGGAAATGATGACGTTTTCCTCCCTTGTATAATAATATAAAATCTCTGGACAAAAGGCGTTTTTAGGACTGTCCTCCCTGTCCCTCCATCTCTGTTTTTCCATTCTTGCCATCAGGCCATGAGTTTCCATGTCTCCTTTGAGCCCTCGGCATAACTTTGGAGCTCTGCCTCCCATCGGAGCATCCCACCAGGTACCCAGTACTCCTAAAAATGCTTAGGAAACACGACTGTCTCTTTGTGTTGGTGATTTTGGCTTAACTCGGGCAATAAATAGGGTCCTACCAACTGGAAATCACAGATAGGAAGAGCTCTAGAGGAGAGCTGGGGCTGGCATAAATTCAGTTCACTCTTAAATACTGTTTTTACAGTTCTCCCCTGCTCCTTTCCAATCATTTCGATGCAATTATGACAAAAATGAAAGGGAACCTCTTGCAAAATAAATAAATATATAACTCAGTCTAGCACACAACTGAGATGCAAATGGTTGTAAAGTGAGACCAAATAAGGTTTGGGAGAGGTGTTTATTTCTGTGTAAAGCTTCAGGCTTTCCCTGAGGCTGCTGAGAAGAGGATTCTCAGTCACCGGTGCAGTTTGGGAGCCTCACAGGATGTGGGGTTTTGAAGGTTTAATTAACTTCTTTTCTAGAAAAGTTTAATAATGAATTAAGAATAACAATGAATTAAGACAAGGCAAAATTTAGTTGGAAAAGAGACGTTTTCCCATCCAGCTCTTGCAAACTCCAGCGTCTCCCAGCCCATTTTTGAACTGCAAGGAAACGAATAGAAAATAGAGCAGAAAGACACGGTTTTCCTGGTTGTGTCTGACCTGACGGTTCGTCCCCAGCTTCCCTCCTCGTCTTTGGTCGCAGCCGACTTTCTGCGCTTCAGTTTGTCTCCTTAAGGCCAAACTATGTGATCGGGTCCAGGGACAGGTCCATCTTCCCCATCTGCTGCAGTTTGGGCTGTAAAACCTCTCATCTGCTCTAATTTGAGCCCCGGGCTTTTCTCTTTTCCATGCGCCTTCTCCCTCCTCTCCAGACCTTCCTTTAGGCGATATCATTATCATGCCGGTGCCTTCGGCTGTCCCGGGGCTCTTGCACATTAACTCGGGTTAGTTGGGCACCTCTGCGCTCCTCTCGGCTCCCCCTTGCATGGGGTGACCCATGGAATTGTATCTTTAGATTCTTGCAAATATTCACATTGCTTTTCAAAGCGACTTTTTTTTTTTTTTTTAAAGAATAGTACAAAGTTCATAATACATAAATAAGGGATAATGGATAAATCCTGTGGAAATTGTGGTCATTAGTGATCCCCGATGCGCTAAAACAATAGGAAATTTCACTGCTATTAAGCACCTATGGTGATAAGGCAGCTGCTGAGTGTTTATTTAATGGGAGCTGCTTGTAGCTGTCTGGATTTGGGAAGTTTTCTGGCTTTGGAAGAGTCAAATGGAAACAAATAGCTTTTGTACTGATGGATTAAGATCGGCGGTGATTCATTCGAGAAACATTCAATTATTCCAAGCGGTGTTACTAAGGGATTAACTTTTGAACGATGTAATCAAACCTTTTAAAAAAAAAAAGAAAGTCAAATTCATAATAAATGACAAAATAATAATTAAAAAAGCCCCTTTTGCACAGAATTGCACAGAGCCATTGAATTTGAATTTATTATAGGAGGGTTAAACCCTTTAGGCAATGTTAGGTCGCCTACTAGAACAATTTACTTTTCATTAGCCTAAACCTGCCTGACCTGTTCATCTGTTTGTGTCCTATAAAATATCTTGTTAGTACATGCAGATGCCGTATTAGAGGGGGAAATTATATTGTCCCTTTGAACTTAGGAATTCTTGGTACAAGTCAATGAAAATGGTCATATTCCAAAGCAGCCTAATTGGGCACATCTTCTGGCTGTCTGCAGCGTGTTTTCAGGGAAGAAAGTGTGTAAAATGCCGCAGAACAGAACTGAAATCCAAGAGTTTCTCTCCACAGTTTTGAAAACAAGGAATTGTTTGCTTTTATAAGGAATGAGCGCTGGAAAAGCTTGGAAACGCTAGAGGTGCATGGGGACTGCTTTGTAAAACACAGGGTTCTAGGGGAACGTATTTAGCAACAATAAACCTTCTGCGTCCATTTACTGGATGGGAAAAAAGCAGAATGGGTTCTTAAAATACTATTTTTTAAATTAAAATCTGCAGTAAAATGAAAACAGATTTGGAGCCCTTGAGTTAAGCATTTCTTCCACAAGCCTGAAAAGGTGCAGGGAATGGTAAGAGCAGAGTGTGAATGATGGGAACCCAAAATACCAAGGGCAGGAAGATGGGTAGTATCTTGAAAGCAGTATTCCCTCTTAGGCAATATAAACCTGGAAATTAAGGGATTAAAATTCATTCATCAATACAGTAAGGTGTTTTTGGTTTTTTTTTTTAATGAAACTCTACTATTAAAATTCTTCCCGCTGCTAATTCTCTGGGAATATGGGAAACGGGAAGATCCCAGGTGGGGAATGCGATTCTGCAAGGACTTAAGTGTGGAGGGTCGGGTTAAAGGGACTTCCTTTCCCAAAGGCAGATACGGAGAGCTATCGAGAACAGTTTTATTGCCCACCTGCTTTGCAACAACAGAGCCAGCGACACCCTGGCTGCTCGGTGCAAATGCTAATGCCGCTTGGGGTGAAAAACAAAGGAGAAATTCCCATTTTCCTCCTTCGAACGCTCTCCAGTGCGACTCCAGCGATACCTAGGAGGTATTTGTCATTATACTGGTGTGCGGTGCAAATCTTAATTCTGACCGTGAGCAAAAAATACATATTCTGCTGTGGGGAGAAAGAAGGTCGGATGCAGGGAGAAGAGCAGAGATCCGAATGCAGTTCCCAGGATAATCCCGCATCTCCTCCTGCCCTGAAATAAGCTTTGCTGGGTCACAGAGAGGGGAATTCGCTTATTGGGATAAAACAAACATTTGTCTTCTGATTAACAGTTTCTGTTAAGTATTTTGCGTACTGAAAAGTAAAGGAGCTTTGGGAGGTGTTTGCGTGTCTTCCCGTTCAACACTCTTCTGCTTATGTTGTCCCCTCGGCTGTTTCTCAAAGGGTTTAAGTTTGGTTTTGAATGTCACTGGAAGGGCCCTGGGTCTCCCTGGAAGAGCATTTCCAGCAGATAAAACTCCAAACTCTTTATTTTCTCAGTCTCTGGTTATTAACGGGCCTTGCAAGTTGGGTTTCTCTGCATCTTGCTCTCCTGGGAAGGCAATGGGATGGCTAGATGGGCTGTAGCAATTACAGGCAGTTTTGCATCATATTGGTTTGCTTGGGGGCTACATGAGGGTCTTGGAAAGATATCCCAAGGAAAACATAAGGAAAAGCAGGAGAATGGAAGACCAAAGGGTGACCCTGAATGGCGACACTGAGGAGTGAGAGGCCAGTTTGAAAATTGTGCCAGATTTTAGGGAGAGGGAATAAATGAGGAAATATTTAAGGCCTCTCTGCTGCAATATTTAGGTACGTGTCTGTTTTGAAGCATGGGACTCCCCTTGTTCAAAAGGAAAATTACAGGATCAGATGTATTTGTACTCCTGGGTCTACACACAAGACCCTGCTTGACGATTTTGATGCTACCCCAAGGACTAAAAACCCTCAAGGTGGTTTGATGCATCCCAGGGCGCTCCCTGCTCTGCTTTTTGAGCACTTGCAAAACTCTATGCTCTTGTGTCTGGTTTTGTTGGCTTGGCTTTCCCCTGGGGAAAGGTGCAGCCCATGCAATGCCATTTAAAAGGAAATAAAAGGGAGACTTGACTTGAGCATCGTATATATCAGTAAGGTAAGCGTATGGAATAGCGAACACTCAACTACTTTATCCTTCTTCTTGGCCAAGCCGTGCACCCTATCCGTGTCCTGGAAGAAATGTAAAATATTCCAGCCCGCTGCCAGGGGTTCCTGTGCTTTATGGGCTGTACCACGGGTAATACATACGGCTGAAATGTTTGCGAAGCTTTAAGATTTAGGCTACCTAGATGTAGTGGTGCTAAAAGTGAAATGTGGACAAGGGGGGACCATTCCTTTTGCCTTCGGGCGGAAGGAAGTCAGGCAGGTGCAGCCTGCTCGAAATAAAGAAAAACAAGGAGGATGTAATACGCAGGTTTCCTCTTTTTTTTTTCAGTTTTTCTTCATTTCCCTAACGTTACATACATATTTTAAAGTGCAGAAAGTTATTATGCAGATACCAGCTCTTGAAGGAAAGGAATATTTCAAGAAAGCCACTGAATTACGTGCAGCGTTAGCCTATGACTGTCTCATTTTCTATTCCAGCACTGCTGTCTGCTATTTCTGCTACCGTTCTCCTGCTTTATTCTCCCTTTGCTTAATTGCATCCTAGTTAAGGCTGTTCTGGGTGTTCTCTTTAGGCCAGAGCGTGGTTTCCATTAGCTGATACACTGAATTCCCGGAGCAGAAGGCGTAGGCGGGAAGGGGAGCGGATGCAGCACGCACGTGCCAAGAAACGCGTTGTTGGAAGGGCTGCGGCGTGTGAAGGGTGCAGAAAAATCCCCCAAAAGCGAATGCAAAGCCCAGGCTTTGCATCTTGGAAGAGAAGGACCCTCCTCAGATAGGGAATGGGCGTTTGCACCGTTGCTGGTGCTGGGTTTTTGCACCAAGGACAGGGCTCTCCTCCAACCAATGCAGTGGAAAACATGAAGCACTAGCTCAAAATCATCTGTGCAATCTCAGGCTTCCGTAAATATTCTCAAGCAGTCCTTAAATCACGGAGAAATTCCACTAGCAGTGCAGTCCGCAGCAAACAGCAAACGAAAGCAGCATCATTAATGGTGCGCTAATGAATACCGCATGAATTAGTAATAACCGGCTACTTTTTGAAGTCTCCCCGGCTTCCATCTGTCTCTTCAATCACTGGAAATAATTAATTGCTTGATGCCTCCCACCTTTGGCAGGCAGAAAGGGATCGCGGATTAAAAATACCTGGGCGAGCAAGGGAGATGTTGGGCTGCTTGGTGCCACGCAGGGCTTGTCCTGCCTTGCCCAGGCAGGGGCATGGATTGGTTTTATTTATGGTTACTGAGATTGCAGCTGTTTGAAGACGCTTTTCCCTTTAAGAGGTTAAACTGTGCAGTATTTCCATTTCCAAAGGCCTGGGGGAGAGTGTGTTTACCTGTTTGCACCTTGCAGAGCGCTAGGATAAGGTGCTTGGGTTCTTGGGACTTCCCAACGCAGGATGTTGATATGAGATGTGATCTGCAAGGGAAAAAAGCTGGACAGAATCGGGGAAGGCAAGGGTGAAAACCCAAAGCACCAAGAGTGCAGGGCCTTTAAAATCCCATATATTTTGCTTTGCTTAAAAATCATGGGCGATTTTGCACTGAATAAGTGCAAGGACAGATCATACTGAATACTGTTTCCTGCCCAATTCCCTTGAAATCTCAATGCATAAAATTTTGCTTTAAAATAAAGGGCGCTTGTAATGTATCCAACAATGATTAAATAGGCTAATTATAGGGAATATATGTATTTTATTGAAATGTGAATGACTGCCCTTGTCATTGGCTCCCAGAGGTATGCTATACTCATTTGAATAATATGCTTTTATATATATGTATACACACTAATTATATATGTGTATATTTAAAAAAAAAAGTGTATATTTTAAAAAAAGACACAAGTTTTAGGCAGAAAGTAATGAAACCCACTTCTACCTGCAGTCATAGAGGTAAAGCTCCCCTTGGCTGGGGAAAAAACTCGGAGGCTGTTGCCTTAAGTTTTAGCTTTGCTTTGTGCCTCGGCGCTGAAACTTGGCTTCTCGGGCACTCGTACCTGCAAGTAAATTAATTTACTGGAATATTAATGGGAAGGGAGCACAAAGGGGCCACTCGGCCCGAGTTAATTTCGCAATTCAAACACACGAGGTTGTTTTTCCCCAGCGCTCCCCGTCGCTAATTAGGATGCAATGTGACATGTCCTGTTTTCGCATTTCGTATGCTGCGTGTTGCGGGGAGCGCATCGCGGCTCTCGAGATGATGGCTGGCAACTTGAGGGAAGGCAAAACATAAACAACTCGGAGGAGGGAAAGAAATGAATATAATAGAAATAAACTTGAAAACATTCCAAAGCTAAGTCAGTTCGGAAATATGTTCAAAATATGGAGTGTGAGTGTTGGTTTTCTGTAATGCAGACGGGCTTGGTGCAAGCAGAATACTGACTGCAGCCTTAGACACTCTTGTTGATGGAGAAGAAAGAGCTTTTTAATGCTACATTTAGGGAGTTCCATCATGTAGCTCCTCCTCAGCCGTGAGAAAAACTTTGCATCTTGTTTTTTTTCATTTATTCACCTGTAATAATATATTTTCTTTTTGCAAAGATTAATATCGGTTTCCTGAGCACTCCTGGAGAAAAAAATGCATGGAATATAAAATAGTGTTATATTGAAGACCTATTGCTTCTATTGAGGTGAAATGAATAGTACACAGTGGCCTCTGCAAGAAACCATTAGATTATACTGTCAGAGCGTAAATACCGTGGAAAGAGTGGAGCAAGTGTTTGCTATTAGGAATAAGCAGAGTGCCTCCAAAACGGGTATCTGTAATTGGAATATAAATAGTGGAGCTCATGCAGTGGTCAGAGCTTCTGCAATTAGCTCAAAGGAGCTTCCCCTGCATCCAGAACCCCTCTAGGAAGGTTTCTGGGCCTGGGAATATGCTCTAAATAAGGAGGTTCTGGGTCGGATCGTGACGTACTTGGAAAAATCATCCATAAATCTCACCTGGTGATGGAATATGCTATTAACAGGACAAAATCAAACTCCATATGTTGTACAGCTGCATCTCTGTGACTCCTTGGAAATGCAACACGTCTGTATGTGCGTTGAAATTGCAGTGTATGAAGAGTTGGGTGGGCTTGGGTTGGGGGTGATTTTCCTTCTTAATGGACTGAGCCACCCACTGAAAGATTCCTGGTTTCTTGGGTGATTCATTAATGCTTCCTTCGTTTTCCAATTTCTACGGGACCATCTGGCCCGTCGTTGTGGGAAGACATTAAGCCGTAAATATACTTTACAGTCTTTCTCCACTTAAAAGTAGTTGCCCAGCTGCTTTGCAGAAACCACCAGCAACGGGTAAACCCCTCCAAATTGCCGGTCTGCATTAGTAATCCAAGAGGGATGGGATTGAAAATCCTGCAAATCGGATGGTGCGTTCGCTAGCGATGCCTACAACATCAGCTGTGCTTCTGAATTGTGTTTTTTTTTTTTTTTTTTTTNTGCTTTGCAGAAACCACCAGCAACGGGTAAACCCCTCCAAATTGCCGGTCTGCATTAGTAATCCAAGAGGGATGGGGTTGAAAATCCTGCAAATCGGATGGTGCATTCGCTAGCGATGCCTGCAACATTAGCTGTGCTTCTGAATTGTTTAATTGTTTTTTTTTTTTTTCTTACTCTGTTTTTGATTAATTAGAACTGTAAATTTTTGTGCTCTAGTTTTTGATTGATTAGAACTGTAAATTTTTGTGCTCTAGTTTTGGTGCATTTTAGATCAGTCTGCCTCTTCTTTCTATCCGACCAACACATATTTCTTCAACAGCTGGCAGCGCTTGCTGCTAATAAGATAAGAACGTGTGTGGAGGTGAGGTTTAGGGGCTGGCAGCCGGCCTGATTAAAGAATTACATTGGGATGACATTCCTGGACCTCGGGACGCGCCGGCACAATATCCGATTGGGAATGTTGATGAGAACAACCGTCCAGGTGCGATTAATCTCGATGCACGGAGAGTCCTCGTGTGTCTGCAGCTAGGAGAGCCTGTGGAGAGGGCTTGGAAACTGCATGTGCAATCTCTAGAAAACATTAATATTGCACGGCGGGTTAGGGGATATTGGAATAAACAGGAATTCCAGAGAGAAGAAGAATAAAATAAAGCCCTGCGTCCTCCAGGCTGGGAGTGCCAAGGAGCCCTTATCAGATACCTGATAGGGATAATATTCCCCTTTATGGAGTCAGTCACAGTAGCAGCTTTCTTTTTTTTCATAAAATCAAGCATGCAAAGTAGTCGCATTAAACTAATTTATTAATTTCAAGCGGTCCTGCTAATTTGGACGTTCACGGATCTTTTCCTTCTTGTGGGATCTGCAAAGACTTTGGGTTTTCGGCTTAAAAATCCCAGTTCCCGCTGCTGCAGGCAGGGCTGGAAGACTCATCCTGCTGGATAATTACACATTTCATGGAGTTTTTATGGACCTTTGCTTCCTAGCTCATGAGTGTCTGTATTTCATGCGCTTTATGGCCCATGAAATAAAGGGCTCGTGTTGCATTACTTTCAGCAGCTTCATATATAACCTGAATGCTAATTTTTCGGGACTCAGCCAAGAGGCCTGGCTTCCCTCCTGTAGCTGGGAGCTAGGAGCGATGCTAAAGGTGTTGGAATTTTGCTAAGGAAAGGCCTTTTCAGTGGGAATCCCAGCAGTAGCATTGGAATCCCCAGTCCAGGTGGAAAATAGAGACTCCTGGTGGCCTTTCCTCTAATCTTGGATAAAAACACAGAGTTCTTTCCTAATTCCACCATTTTGCTTGGCTGCTGGGGTAATAAGCACCTAGAATGCAAGCAAAATAAATATAGTCACATACAACTTTTCTATAGCTGGAAACTCGTATGTGACGTGGTGACTATATCAATGCGCATCAATGTCTTCGCTATAGGATTTGGCGATTGATCCTGTATTCAAATGTTCATAAAATATCCCCCAAACTCTGCTGCCGAGTGAGTTACTCTGGTAATACTGACAATTTTTTTAGCAATATTATTAAGTGCAAAGGAAAATGGAATATTCTGCATGTTATTGGGTCATGCTCATGGCTAATGCCCATGGCTGNAAATAAATAAATAGCCACATACAACTTTTCTATAGCTGGAAAACTCGTATGTGACGTGGTGACTATATCAATGCGCATCAATGTCTTCGCTATAGGATTTGGCGATTGATCCTGTATTCGAATGTTCATAAAATATCCCCCAAGCTCTGCTGCCGAGTAAGTTACTCTGGTAATACTGACTATTTTATTAGCAATATTATTAAGTGCAAAGGAAAATGGAATATTCTGCATGTTATTGGGTCATGCTCATGGCTAATGCCCATGGCTGGGGCACACGGGACATGGCCCATGGCCCTGGCATGGGCTTCCTATGTGGTTTTCTCCCAATTCAAGGACGTTGTTGGGGTTCAGGGCTATCCCGGGTAAAATGCAGATCATTCTGGTACTAGGAAACCATCTCATTGTGAAATGCTTGGTTTAAATGTCATATAAAAGTGTATAGGCTGCTTCTTGTTTTCAGTGGACCCCATTAAAAATTGTGCACTGTTGTGGCACTTCTTTCAGTCCCAGCCATGACCAAGAATTAAAGGACGTGAAAAGGAAAAACCATCCAGCAGGGCAAAACTTGCTTTAAATTAACATATTTCCTTTGGCAGAACAGTCAGATCACTTATTGTTTGAAAGACTTCTTTTGTGTATTCCTGGGCAAATTACATGGAAACATTCAAGCCAGATTTGGAGTCAGTGGCATTTTGAAGACCCGAGGTATTAAACCCTCTGATCATGGATCATTTTAAAAAGTGTTTCTGAACCCAGATAGCTTCTAGATATCAAATATATATCAAGGAAAAGGAGACGTATCAAATCGGAGATCTTGAGGACTATGTGAGCAATAAAAACCGGGTTATTCAGTGACCGAAAGAAGAGAACTGGGCGGGATAGTGCCTTTGGTCTTACTTTGATTTTATTTTTGGATAGTTTCATTTGTATTATTAAATAGTGGCTATGAGTCTGTTTTACAAATCTGTTCTTTTTTTGTCCGTATTTTTAAATGATACATTAAAAATTAATACATAAAGTCTACCGGCGAGCCATAAATTCCGAGTAAAGCAAGCATCTCAAGTTGATCTCATATTCAGGGTTTGGTTTGAACCTCTGACACTTTGAAAAAGAAATCCGAGTCTAAGCCATGAAGAGCAGGACATGCATTGATTTTTGTGTTTTCCATTTTACATAGCGGACATTGATTAGCATTGCTAATAGGCCATTAATAGCAGAGCAAAAGGAAAGGTAGCAGCCATCCGGTGGGCCTGGAATAAGTGGAAATATCAGTCATTAACTAGTATGCACAGGAGAGAGTTGTCTGTAGGTGCCATCTTATTGTATACAAGCACAAAAGAAGAGATTTTCTTGAATAAAACCAGTGTTTGCTTCTGATATTACTCTATTTGTGCCCAGAGTAAGATGCAAATCAATACTAATAATTTAAAGGTGATCCTTTTGTTTAGGAGAAAGGAGCAGATCTTTGGGAATAAAGCACCGCTCTCCTTTCCCTGCTTCCAGTCCTAATTTCCCTTTTCTCTCCACGGTCTCACCTAATTCTTCCCCGCCATAAGTTGCTTTGATTTCCGATCAATAATTCCTCCGCGTGGATCTCCTGCCAATGAAGCCCAGCGAGTAAACCCGTTCTCGTGCCGTTTGAGTAATGCTTGTCTCTGCGTAGCGTAGTTGGAGTGAATTATTAGTTTGAGTAAGCGATGGAATTTCCCGAGATGTTGAACAGCACAGGCTCAAAAAAATAATTGGCTTTTGCATTTCTTCGGTGCCTGCTCATCTGCAAGGAAATCAATGAAGGATCAGGTAGTTAGCAGGAGCATGGAGATATACAGCGCCTGATACTTAAACCCTCACGAAATTGAACCAATTTCCTTTTCTTTTCTCCGTTTTAAGAGATTACACGTGGCAGGGGCATACATGCTCACTCTTGGGGTAAGTGTCCAAGCATAAATCAGTTTGACGCGCTCCATCTCCGTGGCTGGCAATGGCATTGAAAGGAAGGTAACGTAATTTTGAAGTTAAAGAATAATGTGGGCCACAGCACCTGAGACAGTAATGAGGAAAAATTGCTATTCATTGTGCAAACTTGAATATAAAAGAAGCCGCTTCCGAGAAAAGAATCCGAGAAAAAGGATAAAAATCCAGCATCATTTCATATTTGCTCATTGAAGTCTGATGGTGTCCGCAGAAAATGAATAAAAGAAACTGGAAATGCTTTCTTGGGAAGAGCAGGTTTGTTAGCTGTTGACAATTGCAGGTTTTTGTGTGTTAATGCGCTGTGTCAAGCGAATACTTAAGCGTGTATAATTGGAGACCGGGATGATTCCTTTTAATCTTCCCCAACGTCCTTGCCGAGCGCAGACTGGAGCGCTGTGCATCGCCCCGTTGCAATCAGCAGTGCAGAGAGCACTGGGCCTGGTTGCATCCCGGGATGGCTGGTTTTATTAAATAAGGATCTCGGAGAAACGGGTTTGGCTGAGGAATCACAGTTCTACAGAAGAAAATACAAAAAAAAAGGCTATGTAAAGGAGAAAAGGGTTGGAAAGGACCTTATCTAGCNAAGCGAATATTTAAGCGTATATAATTGGAGACCAGGACGATTCCTTTTAATCTTCCCAACGTCCTTGCCGAGCGCAGACCGGAGCGCTGTGCATCTCCCCGTTGCAATCAGCAGTGCAGAGAGCACTGGGCCTGGTTGCATCCCGGGATGGCTGGTTTTATTAAATAAGGATCTCGGAGAAACGGGTTTGGCTGAGGAATCACAGTTCTACAGAAGAAAATACAAAAAAAGAGGCTATGTGAAGGAGAAAAGGGTTGGAAAGGACCTTATCTAGCCATCTAGGATGCTTCTTGGCCCCAAGACAGGTGGATGCTCCGCTTAGCTCCGTGCTTGGAGCATCCCAAGCGCTCCCGGTCCCTTCTAATAGGGAGGACAAGTCGGAGGGTGCCCTGCCATCCCCAAAGGAAAACGGGAGCAAGTCGCACGAGGCACCACTTTAATGAAAAGCCCTTTTCAAGCCCAGCGCTTGCACGTCGCGCTCGCCGCATTCTTTGCAGCACAAAAGGCAGCCTACTTTCCCCAACGTGGCCATTAAAAATAATTCCGCGAGCTTCTTTGCAAGGAGGAGCTTAAAACGAACCAAGGGAAAGCCTGAGAGAGGGCGTTTAATTCAGTCTAACAGCAAAGCAGGTTTATAGGCTGCGACTGTCTCTCCTAACCAAACCTGAAGAGGGGAAAAATATTTAAAAAGGGACTTTTATTTGTGCCAGCTTTGACGCTCACAAAGTGGCCAGCCCTGGCCCAGTGAGGCAGCTACAAGGTTCCATTTGTATCTGTCGGTGTGTCTATAAAGTGCGTTTTAAAGAGAAAAGTGAGCAATTTTCTGAAATCCTGAGTCAAAGGAGGGTTGGGAAGGACCTGGAGAGCTAAGAAACCTCAGTTTGCTGCTGCATGCCCAGCTGATGTGACGGGAGGTTGTCACTCGTGCTCTTCATGTCTTTGGGTGCAGTCACTGCTGCTTGCACTGGTGCACATCACCCGCTAAAAACAGCTATTTTAGCGCAAACACAATCTGTAGCATTTAAAAGCTACGTTGAAGAGCTCGTTCTCGGGGCGGGGGAACCTTCCTCCACTTGGCCATATGGACTCGCACCCTTTCAGCTGGTATTTCCGAGCGGGTTTCGCTGCCAGGGAGTTAATATTAACTCGGTTCCTTTTCAACAGGATGCCCCAAAAAAGCATCAGGACGGGTCCAAGGCAACATGTGAACATTACGCTTCTCACTTCTAGTTGGTGCTGGCTATTAAGCGTCATTTGAAACGGGACTGGTCACGGCGATGGTGTGAATGAAATCAGCTGGCTGCGTTCCACTTCATATTTGGACGTGCCGAGCCAGAACGCAAGGTTATATTGGATAAATATTTACTTCACTCATGCAGTGGCCTCATCTATAAATCACAGCAAATCCATCTTTCCCCCATGTAACACCACGTCTGTGCTATCCTGCCCATTGCTCTAAAAGCAAACTAGAAGGCTGTTTGGGCTCTGTCCTGTAAAAATAGGCAATTCTTTACTGTCTTGCATTCCTTGTTAGCAGAATAACTCTCCTTTTAAGCAGGGAATCATGCTAATGTTATAAGCAGTTAGGTATCTAATCGTGCATAGGTTGTTTCAGACTCGCGTTGGCAAAATAGTCTGCTCTGAATATATATATATATAATTGCTGGACTTTTAAAAGCCATTCTGAAAATATTACTGTGTAATGGTTTATCCGTATTTATTAAAAGATTTTATATGTGTATATATGTATTTACAGAGGTTTTTTTGCCTATATCTAATATGTAATCATATGGATTCCAAGGAAAGGAGGAGTGAAAGGAGGTAATCCTTGCATGGCTCCGAAATGGGGAACTCTTCTGAGGAAAATGATGTGGTAAAAGCATTTATCTTATATATAAACAGGAATAAAAGCAAACACATATTCAATGCCTTGTGGCTGCACCCATAGGTAGGGTATGGGGAACCTTGTTGACTTCTGCAAGCATCAGTCAAAGGGGGAAAGAATGTAAAAATCTTGGAAAAACAGCAGAAATACGACAACCCATCATCTCATTCCTTGCTACATGTCTTAAAAAATGTTACAATTATTTTCTTAGTACGCAAGAAAGAGCTTCAATATTCACTCCCCTACCTAAGGTAAAAGCAGGTTAAAATTCCCTCATGCCTATGGAGGACGGCTGCCAGCAGGAAGCTGGAAAAAAGGATGAAGGGGTGAAAGAAGAGAAGGCGAGCGAGCGGTTCACAAAGAGACCCAGGAAAATATATAATAGCAGAGTTGGAGTCTCATTCCTGTTAGTAATTTTTTTATCCCCGAGCAGTTTTTTGTGGTAGACAATAGAGGAATTTTTCTTGTGTCTGCAGCAGCCTTGAGAAGAGGAGGAATCTGGTGCCTCGGTGACCTCGGCAAAAGCAGGTGCGAAAGGCGGCGGGACGGAGCTGCAGTAAGAGCAGCCCGGGCTCCGTTTTATCCCTTTTTAGAAGCTCCATTAAATGCTGGTCAAACCCTGGCCTGTGCAGCAGCAGAAAATACTCAGAGCACTAATGATATCGCTAGGACAGAGTCATTTGTTGTGCTAAAACGCAGAGTTTATCGGTAATTCAGAAGAATTGGGTTAATATCTCTGGCTACAAAAAGTCTGAATTGGAGATGGGGGACTTAGAACCGTTTAAAAAAAATTAAAAAATTTCAATACGTTTGGCGTTTAGGTCGAGCCTGGTTGTGAAACTGGAGCAATCTGAAATAACAAGCGATACCATAAACAGTGCGCTGCAAGGAGATCTTAATGAGGACGGCAACGAGGTCTTAATCTGGATTTATTAAACAGGATTTATTTATTAACATGCAGGAACGAGGTCTGTAATTCAAGAATGGCCAATTCCTACCTTCTCTCTTGACTGCGCCATCAAGTAGGCCCTGGAGAGCCTTGGCATCCCTAGGCCAAGGAATTCATCAGCTCTTCACATCCAGACATCCTTATCTTGAGTTTTTGTAGGGTTTTGTGGGATTTTTTTTGTTTTGTTTTGTTTTCCTAAAAACAAGCATTGCGTCTTCAAAACCACAATAAGTCTTGGGGTAATATATAGAGTGACTCAAATAAATAGAAAATGTTTCTTTCAGGATGAAAGAGGGAGAGAAGCTGCAAGGTGAATATTTTTCAAATATTCATTCCGTAATCTCGCAGAGGGCAGTTAATAATAAATGGGTATTTACGGAGAAAAGTTCACTTCTGATTTTTGAAAGAGAAAAAGTGCTCATGAGGGAAAGGATAAGAACAGCACCGCGATTCGAGAAGTGAATAATGTAGCTACTAACGTTATTTTCTTTACACGGGAAGAAAAAACCCACCTTGGTCTCATTGCTCAATATCAGCACACGGTATATTTGGAAAGTGGGCAAATCCAAAGAGAAGGTGGAATTTTGGGCCCCAATCTTGAGCTTTGGCGGGGCCAAAAGTGGGAAGTGCCTCCCTGATTTCATTATATTTATGTAGATCTCTAGGTTTTCGTATATTGATTTATAGCGTATATTGATTTTAAGCGTATATTAGGCTTTAGGTAGCCCTTAAAGGTTTGAGCAAGTCCAAAAAAGAATGCAAACATAACATAATATTGTGCAAGAGGATACATTTTATTGACATTTGAAGCAGTTTGAGATTCGCCCTATTTTTGCAGTGTGGAATTTCTCCCGTTGTAGGGAATGAGGGTCACAGAAGCCTCTTCTCTCTAGGTACCTAATTCAAAATATGGAACCGACCCTGCAAACTTCTATTCTTAACTTGTGTGGATCTCCCAGCACTCAGAATACACACACCTTTGTAGGTCTGTAAAGACGTGCAAGGTTAAGTGCAACATTTCAGCCGCTGAGTACATGTAAGTCCTGAAGCCACTCTTATCTTCTACATTAAAAAAGGAAGAAAAAAAAAGAGTGTATTCAATTTTAAGGCAACAAGTATGATGTGATTTAAAGTGGCTGGCTCCGAGTCTTCAGATTACCTTTCTTTTTCCTCTGGACAATAATTTCTCCCTGGCAACTGCTTCATAAACAGTATATATTTTCCTTTTGTATTTTCCTCCCCATTTACTCGAGTACCTCATAACCGAATCCATATCTGTCTTGCGGAAGGCGCGTGTCATCAGCACGCCAGAGCTCACACCTGGGAATATTGCATATATATTTTATATGGCTGTCTAAATCCGCCCGTTCCCAAGCTCACTGTGCTTTTTTTTGTCCTATATATTCACTAATCCCAATGTAAATCCTTCTGCATTGCACTAGGCCATTGGATTCTCCTTTAGACAATCCTGTGTTTGTCCTCTCCATGGATCTTCAATGCTCTTCTTGGGTTTCAAGGTTCCCTTCAACTTGAATAAGTATTTTTGAGGGGAGCAATTCCACAATTTACAGAATACTGTAAATAATTCTCTCTTTTAAATTGCGTCCTTCTGGAAATAGAAGAAAAGGTTCCATTCGAGTCATTGTTTGAGCGCGGTTCTCTCCTAATTTACAACGTGGTGACATTAGTTTGCTTAGTAGTAAACTTCGGAGCTAGGAGAAATAAAAAGAAAATCATAGGCTAGGATTGAATCAGGGGATTTATCCCCTAGTTTTATGTGGTGGGGAGTTAAGAGCAATAAACAGAAGGGAGTTAAAAATAATAGTAAAAGAAACTCAACCATAAAGCACCCTTGCTGCGTTTTTACCAATTGTGAGCATCTTTGCATCGCTTCATAAAATTAAAAAGGGCCCAAGAACTATTCGGTGTCTAATTCGGAGGGATGGAGGATAGAACTGGTACTTTCCATCTCTGACTTTCATGAAGTTTCACATTCAATTAAGTGATTAGAATATCCAGCTCTGTTGCAGGAATCCCTGGAGGAGGGGAGGTCCTGCAGGTACTTTCCAAGGGGCCACAGCAGAAGAGCAGGGCTATTATTGGCAATTTTAAATTCTCTAGATAGGCAGTCGAGTCTTCGGTGGAAATTGTTAGGGTCTTACCTCCCAAGAAGTGGAAAATCAACAGCAGGGTGTTAGGATCGCAGAAGTTTAAGCTCATAAATTTTAGAGCGCAGAAACTATTTTTTTTTCCTTTTTTTTTGTGTGTTCCAGAAAGTGTTTTAATTTTTAATTGAGTGCGATTTCCAGCTGTCATCCTCAGCGCTCCTCCGTTCTCAGCTGTTGTCTCCTAAATGGCTGGAGAGCGCCTTTTCGCTATTTAGCACTAATTAATTTTGTTAATTAAATGTCACCCCGCTTTTTTGCCTTATTAGAATTTTTGTACCAAAATGGCTCCCAGGACGTGACTGCCGAAATCGCTGAAGATTAAACAGAAAGGAAAGAAATGGAACGCGCGAGCACCAGAGAATTCATTAAATGCAGCAGAAATGCCTCTTGCCGAGCAGGATGGGAGCTATAAGACACTTTCCTCCAAGGGTGAGTTAATAGACGAGCGTTTGTATCAGATGTTCTTGTTGGGGGCGACGGTGCCGTAAAACGTTGAACTCGAGAGCCTGCGTCAACGTGTAACCCGACTCGGAAATGTCTCGTTATACCAATTATTGGTATTATTCACTGCCTCTGAGTTTTCCCATATTAATTACATAAAACCTATGGACGAGCATCGCGTTGTTTCCCGCGTGCTTTGCGGATCCGAAGCGGGAAGTGCACGTGGGGAGAGAATGAGAAAGGCAGATTGTCCCTGCCTCCCGTTTACTGGCAGCTCATCCGTCTGGGGGAAAAGAAAAAAAAAAAAAAACTTGGATTTCTTCCTGGAAACATCTGGCGGGCTTGTTACGAAGGGTCTGATGCTGGATCAGCTTTCCTGGGAAGCGAATGCAGGCAACTTATGCAGGTTTTGCTCTCTTTGCACGTGTATATATATGCTTGAAATGGCCAGGGATGGCCTGTTTTGCCGGGATTTTGGGAGTTAGCACTGCATGGGTGAATTAAACTGTGCTACTGGCCCCAGACTGAGCTTGCCGGGCCCAGACAGCACCAGGAAACGTCCAAAACGGGTAAATTAATACACGAAATCGGGGTTTGCAGACTGCACCTCTCTAAAATATTGCATTTAAATGTGCGAGCACAGAGACCCGGAGTCCGGTGGCTGCTAATCCTGCTGCTTCGTTGTGTGTTATTTAATAAAGTGCGAGGCCTCTCTTGCCTGTTTTTGCAAGTAAAAAGCATCCAGTAGAGCTGTAATGTGACGTATATATTCATTAATTGCTGATTTTACCAAAAGAAAGAAAAAATCCTACCGGAATTCAGGTCGAAATTCAGTAAAAGCAAACCCTAACTCCCCTCATATGTTGGATTAAATAGTTCTCAGCAAAGGTTTCATTCCATCCTGCTAAGTCTTAAGGAATTCAAGTAGCCTATAGACAGAAATATAGAGATGATCTGCTTTGTATATATCTTGAACTAATGCACGCCCTCGCACAGGGTTTTGGACAGATTATCCTGCAAACAAACTGTCCTCCGAACAAGCAAAGACAAACTATTTCTCTAACCGTGTTATTTGCAATCAATAGTTCAGCAGCTCTGGAGAGGCGACAGGATTATAACGGGGGCCAGGGAGGAAAAAAATCGTTGCAAGGAGAAGCTTCAAGAAGATGGTAACATTGCATGAAATAAATAAGAAAATTGAGAAAATCCGAGCAAAATTGAAGGCTCAAATATAAACATCAGGACATCTTTTTAGGGCTTATTGGGGACTGGGCAGACTGAAGAAACTTGAGGTAGACAATAAAAATTGCTGCGTTTGGAGGGAAGGACATGGGGAAATATTGCACACCGCATGGTGATGTCTGAAAATGCAGCCCTTCTGCCTGCAGAGACGGAGGGGAAAACACCAGATGAACCCCCTGGGNTAAGAAAATGGAGAAGAAGAAGAAGGTGAAAGTATGCAATAGATTTAAAAATAAATAAATAAAAATTGTAGTAGCTACAGATGTGGTTGGCATCTGTAAGTGAAATGGAGGAAGAAATTTGTCCAGCTAAATCACAAAGCAGCTGGCTAATATACATATGGTATCAAATCTCAATCATGCCTTTCATAGCAAAATTAAGAAAAAGCTGATATGCTGTTTGTATCCTAAACTTGTAGGTGACTTCGAGTTACAATATCCTTGGGAAATGGCTTAGAGGCGACCTGGAGGACCACGTATGTGGTCTGCTTTGATAATCCTCTCGCTTTGCACCGAGCGCGCGGTCAATGCCGAAATAGGGACGTAACAGCAATAATAACGCCCCGCGCCGCTGCCTCGGCCGCGCTGGGAATATCGAACGCCCGACAGCTTGACCCGTGCGGACGGACGGACAGCGGGGATGCTCAGACCCGCTGCTGGGGACTCCCTCTTGCAGGTCAACAAGGGACTCTCCCTATCCTATGGATTTATATCCAGCGAGTTTAAGTCAATTCCGATCGTGTTCCGAGCTGTAGTGAGCGCAGCTCACACAACGCCGCTCTGAAGAAGGCTGCAACGGGAGATTAACTTGTAGGAACGTTGTACCAACCAAAAGAGAGGGCACAAAAATAAGAGGAAAATCCGAGCAAAATTGAAGGCTCGAATATAAACAGCAGGAGATCTTTTTAGGGCTTACTGGGGACTGGGCAGACTGAAGAAACTTGAGGCAGACGATAAAAATTGCTGCGTTTGGAGGGAAGGACATGGGGAAATATTGCACACTGCATGGTGATGTCTGAAAATGCAGCCCTTCTGCCTGCAGAGACGGAGGGGAAAACACCAGATGAACCCCCTGGGCTGTGACATTCCTTATGGCCAGAGCTGGGGGCGCTTGAGGGATGTTACAAATTAAACAGAGCGCTGAACAAGGCCTTTTAATAGGTTCTACAAATGGCAGATTTGTTTTATATTAGAAATGGGACTTGGCTGTAAGATGCGTTTTGTTTTGTGAACGTGTGACGTGCTGGGAGGAGAAGGTTATTGTATCCAAAAAGAAAATAAAAGAGGAAATCTGGAGCTAAATGGGAATAAAAACGACTTTACGTGGATGATTGCTGATCAACTGATTCTGCAACCAGTCTTAGAAAGGTTAAATCCTTCAAATTTGAGTGGAAACAGTAATAGCTGAAGGTACCATTCAGCTTAAGTGTGTAAATGCAGTCTATAAATATATGTATATAGACAGCACTACCAAGTCTGAGTGAATAGGTGGCAGTGGGATGGTTGGTAGTAAGAATTAAGCGATAGGTATCTTCAATTAAGGTGCAGGACGAGGTTAGTGAGAAGCAATTGCAACTGGAAAGTCTTGGAGCAGCAAAGAAATTGCATCCAGAGGACCATGCAGGTTTCCTTGTATTTGTGAGGAGGGCACAGCTTGGGTAAAGCAGGTAAATTTGGCTGTTTGGTCTCATTGCGTGTGGTGCATTTGCCCAGTTGATGCAGTAAGTTCCTTTTGGCCATGGAAAAGCAAATATTGGTGCTCTTGTTAGAGGTAAGATGCACGTCGTGCTCAGACCTATCTGGGATTTAGCGGGAAGAGTATCCATAGGTGGATCCAGCTACCAAGAAATGAAAATCCCAAGCAGCTATGGAACATTTTCAGGCACTTACTGGCTCTTCCTTTGAGGGTTTCTGCACTCTTTTTCCCAAACAGCCTGTCACTGTGCTTGCATTTCTGGGGTTTTGAAGGCCAGGAATGCAGTTGGCTCCATAAAGATCAAGCCCTGTGACTTTGCCTATTTTTTTCCATTATGTCATGTCATGGTGCTGGAAAATTAATACCTACTTTTTCATCTGTACCTTTCCTGTTTCCTTCATCCTACTGAATTTTGGGTGCAGGATCTCCAGCCATTTTAGGGATGAATTTTCATTTTTCAGGGATGTTTGACCAAACCTCTTTGGCAAAACATTTTACAGAAATTAGGGACTATTCCGTAGCAAAACAGTGTGTAAAAATATTTTTCACCTTCCTCCAGCGCTTAAAAGGCCTCTCTACTGACGCAGCCAGAATAAACTATCTATTCAAAGCACAGGGATAATTAACAGGAAAACAGTTTTAGATGATAAAATAACAGCTGATGGACTACACAGAAATCTGAGAACCAAATCCGTAAATCAAGGATGTTAATTGTGATTTCCAGTACTTGTGAAGATGAAAGATGACGTTACCTAAGTGTTTTCTCAGCATGATCTCTCATAAACAGATGTCCAGTGCCTTGGGTGAACCTGTACGAGCTGAAAAGTATCTCCTGGCTCATCATTAGTCTTCTTCTGATATTAAGCCAGTGATGCTAAAGAACAGGAGAGTTACCTGAGCTTTGCCAAATTCCACTTTTATTAAGCCCAAACATGTGCTGAAGGGTAGAAAGGAATGCTCAATTTTGCAACCCAGAACTCTAGTGAAAGAAAAGTCCAACTTGCAAATGCTGTTCAGAATTGAAATGTCCTTCTTCTTCTTCCATCCAGTTCCCAATGTGCATTCATGTTTCCTCGGGAAGAGGTACTTTGGCTGTATTAAAAAGGTGAATATGCTTACGATTGCAACAGCTGCTATTCAACCCAAATATCAACTTTGTCCAGCATCATTATTCACCTGCAGCGCATCAGCACGATTTTCTTGTTTGCACCTAGTAAAAGGAACGAAGTGAATCCCTGGGTCAACCATATGCGAATCCGCAGCTCTAATAAGCCTCAGGGTAATAGCAAGCAACAAAACTACATGGGATTTTTCAAGGCAATATTGTCTGAAAGGAAGCTCATGCGGATCGTGGCATTTTCCTTGCAGCCATTAAGTTAACACATTCTTCAATATGTTGCTTTTTTATTGAAACTCTCTTTCGCCGCTCTTTGGGAAGCGTCCTGTAAATATCCAGAGGAAAGAAGCTATTTAGGGCTACGTGTCTGAAAGTGGGGCCGCGTTCTCCAGTCCGCATTGACTATATTTGCAGCCTGTTTCCACCACCCCTTCAGGAATGAAGGCAAATAGGAGCTGGGTTCATCCACAAAGATCTTGCACTGGGGGCATCAGCACACTCAGGTTAAATGCGCACAAAATCCTCTGTTTTCCCCTTGTAAATAATATTCTCAACCTCAAAGTCCATTACTCTTGCCCGTGTTACACTGGTGCATTGGAAGGATTCTGATTTTTTCCAGGCAGCAGTTCCTCTCTCAGCTCATTGGCATTATAAATATTTATGATGCATGTTTAGAAATGGGCTTGATTAGCAATTTCATTAGCCTTGAGTAGACAGCAGACTAGCTAAATGTCAACATTTAACTTTATCTCCCAAGGTATCATAGTTAAAAATAACAACAACAAAAAAAATCTTAATTACAAAAGAGCTGTCTCTCATTAATTGAAAATAAAAGTGTTGGTTGATTCTCTGTCTTTGACCTAGTTCACATTTCACAGTAATAAAATAATATTAATTGGATAACAAGACCAAATATCTTTCTAGAAGCTTTTGAAAAATTTGTTGTGATTTTAAATAACTGTATTTAAGGGTAAGGAGCCATCTTAAATATGTGATCTTAAGAACGTGTTTTACCAGTAATATTAAAATAAGAGCAGTAATATTAAAAAAAGAGCAGGACACCTTGTAGTCCTGTAGTAACTTTAATTGCAGGGCATCCATCAGATACTTGAGGGGCTGTGACAAATCGCACAGGAAGATTTGCAGAATTATCTTTTTGCTNATATTAAAAAAAGAGCAGGATACCTTGTAGTAACTTTATTTGCAGGGCATATCCATCAGATACTTGAGGGGCTGTGACAAATCGCACAGGAAGATTTGCAGAATTATCTTCTTGCTCTGCATTTGACATTAGGGCGACTTTGGGTGGCGCTGTCCTTTTGAAACAACAATTTGAGCCTTTTATCTGCCGCCCGTTGTCTTTTAATCTGGTGTGAGAGCTGCCCACTCCGCAGTGATGCTCCCTTCCCAAAGCAAGTGAGACGTGGAGGCTCTTTGGGTCTGGGATTAATTCAGTTTGTGAGTGCAGTTTGTCTACACTGGCTGTAAGAATATTTATTAATGCACCATAGTTATTGAAATACAATCACGTTTCCTGTGGATTTAGCCCTACGGTGTGAACGGTTGCCAGCGAGGATGTCCAGGCGGACACGATGCAACCTGCAGAAGATTCAGTGCGGCTCAGTGATCCAGGTATTTGCTGGCCAAAGCTGAGGTCAGATCCTGAGATTTGGGGACGTTTTAATCCTAAGTGGCTTTAAGATTCACCCCTTTATTTTCATGAAACCTACGTGGCTAATTGAGGCAGGAGTTTCCTCCATAAATCGAGCAGAATCTCAATCCAGCCTCAGACAATAACACAGAAGATCTGGTTTCTCCACAACAAGGGGAAAACAGGAGAGAAAGAGTACAGGAAAATCATTTGAAAATAAATGAAAATTTGAAAAACCCCGAGGAGAGAGCAGATATTCGTTAGAAGAACCTGCAAGATGCGAGTGTGCAAACGCTGTATCCTCGCCCACGTTCCTCCTTATTCATCCTTGCTCCTTGCCGAGCTGGAGGAACGCGTGACAGCTGCTTGGAGTCGGCGTGGAAAGCCGGGAGTTGGGGAGAGGAGAAGAGCAAGTGGCAAAAGGCATCTCCTTTTCAAAGCACCTAGCAAAACGCGGAGGAGTCTGTCAGCTGGCGCCCACCGGGATGCAAATAAATCCCGGAGGGGAGAAAGCGGCGCTTCAAAGGCGCCAAAGCGAGTTCCTAGTTCCCAAGTTTGTCGTTCAGGTTCTTTGAACAGTCTTAGGCTGTGCTTTGCCATGCAAATCACACGCTGGTTTGTGCACGTTGTTTTAATGCATCCTATCTTGCTTCGGAGCAAGGATACGCAGACCTCACGGAAGAGAATTGCCACTAAGAGGTAAAACGTTCCTTCTGCTGGGAATACTTAGCTCTTCCCGAGGCCCGTATGCAGGCGTTAATATAGGGAGCAGCAATTGCGCAAACGTTTCTGCAAGCAGAATCTGGCACGTCCAGATGTTCGTGAGCAGGTTAATGAATGGAAACGGAGCTCTCTCTTTCGCTGCTCCTTTTTTCTTGCTTCCAAGTGGATCAACCCTATCGCAAGAGAAGGGCATCTGTGTCCGTGTGACACAAATATTCACATTTCTGCCCATTGCCCTCACTGCCTGCCCTGCTGCTCCAGCACTAACTTTCCAACCTGTGAACCATCAGCTGTTGGATGTGCAGCCGGGCGGTTTATTCCAACTCATCTCCCTGTGAACGTCTCTCTCTAGAAANTCCAGATGTGCGTGAGCAGTAAACACGGAGCAGCAGGGGCAGGAGCGAGCGGAGCAGCTCCTGGCAGGTTAGTGAATGGAAACGGAGCTCTCTCTTTCGCTGCTCCTTGTTTCTTCCTTCCAAACGGATCAACCCCATCGCAAGAGAAGGGCGTCCGTGTCCGTGTGACACAAATATTCACATTTCTGCCCATTGCCCTCACTGCCTCCCTTGCTGCTCCAGCACTAACTTTCCAACCTGTGAACCATCAGCTGTTGGATGTGCAGCCGGGCGGTTTATTCCAACTCATCTCCCTCTGAACGTCTCTCTCTAGAAATCCCGTCTTCAATTTGTGGTTCTGTAAATGACCAACTCGGAACTTCAAACCCATGTTGCATTTTTTTGCCGTGTTGGCTATAAATCAAAGGTAAAACCAGCTAAAACCTCTGCATAGCCACCTGCTCAGTGATGTCCTGGCCCATCTATTCCTCCGAATCAGTGATTCTAAGCCCAGCCCATGCCAACTGCAACATACAACGAATCCTCACTTTGACTAAACCCAACTCACATTGAACCCGCCGGCACTGCTTAGCCTGGAGTCCATCCTCATTAGTTCATACATTTTATGGAAATGTCCTCAGTCTGGAATACCGTGGACCTTATTTTAAGCAGACATCCAAACATTATCACACTTGGCGTCATTATTTTTTTTTATGTTCTGTATTCCCTGCCCTGTTCTAACTAATAATGCTCTAAAAATGCTCAGCTGTCTATGAAAAATAAGCAACCTTACATGCCAGTCTCTATTTTTATGTCATTAGCCTTTTCCACCCTTCCTAGCTCTTTCTGTCAAAGCAGAAATACACAATATATTTACTTTGGCTCTGTTTTATCCACAGTTGGGGTAGCATAGCCTGCTTCCTCGCTTGCTCTTAGCCATCTCACATCAATTAGCCTGGTAAGAGCTCACCGAGAGATATTCTCAAAGAAACCGTATCAAAGTAGGTTATTAAGCAAGGTAAGACTTGTGATCTCCTCTAAGATATGCAAAATCAAGGGGGAAAGGTTAGATATGATGTTGCATATCCTGCCTTTTCTGCTTTGCCTTAACCCAAGATTTTGTAAATATCCATTGTACTCTTAATTGGTTAAACTACACAAAAGGATAGACACAGAGTTTCACTTAAAACAGCATACGCTTTTCCCTTAATTTTGTGCTTTACAGGTCTAATGCTTGGCTATCGTATATTAATTAAGAGATGCTGAATATTTCAAAAGTAAATGGTCACAATCTTGTTTTTTTTGAGCTTTTTGACTAATTCAGAATCCCACATGCAGTAGTTTTAAATGGGAAGTCATGAGCATGGTACGTTTGGGCGTAAAGCATGTCTTCCTCCGGAATACCCTGCCAAGGAAGGGCACGTGCACAGGGCTGAGTGTCTCAAACGAGATCGTTTCGCTGAATACAACGCACCGAAAGTGGCCGCTAATGACATTGTTAATGATGGATACCATTACCTTGGAGCAGATGTCAAAGGGAAAGAGCATTAGAGCCTCCGAGATGGACTGCTCGGGGCATCTATGAAGGCGGCTTGCAAGAAGGAAACCGTGGGTTGTTGCTTGGCTTCCTGCAATGCAGAAGGCTCCGTGCAACCCGTTTACTTGCAAAAGGGCCGAGTAAGAGCAAATTTTATATATATAATTATGCAAATATATATGTGTGTGTATATGTGTGTGTAGATATATATATGTAATATATATGTAAATACACATACATAAAACAAGTTAAACATATAAATGTCAAAAAAAAGGTCTGAGAACTATGACAAAGGATAAACCCCGAATATTTCTTTTATTCTCTTATCATTCAGTAAAGCGCACTGCTTCCACATAACAAAGCAACAGCCACGTGAATGGAATTATATACATTACTAAGATATGAATTACATTTCTCTTTACAGTCCCTAAGTGCAGTATGTATGTAAAGGACAGTATTACTGTTGGCTTCAGATGACTGTTATTTGAAATACGAAATTGAATGTTCAAGTCAAAATGATGCATTTTTAGTTGCCAATACTATATTGTTACCCTAAAATCACCTTTTTTCCCTTCTTTCTTTGGGAGAGACACCCTCCTTTGGGCTGTAGGAGGGTTGTATATTCTGTAATTTGACTTCTTTGTATCTGTAGGTTTTACAGAACTAATTTCTGTGCGTGCTTACATCTTTAATGAAAAAAAAAAGTGGACGGAGACTTTTGGCTAGAAGTGCAGTTTAAATTATCCCATCTGACAGCTAAATGAAGGTATCCATAAGGCATCTAAAGGAATAGATGAAATGCCCTTGCTGTTATTCACCTGTTTTATCTGGATGATGCTCGGAGCCTTCTGATCATCATCTCTGGTCGTGGATTGGCTTTATTCTTGCAGCACTTTGCCTGGTAATATGTGTGGTACTTACATTAGGAGGACGGCTCAGGCGAAGGTAGATGTTTTTATGCTCTCAGAATTGTTCCATCAAATTAAATCTGCAGATTTTAATGGGGCTTGAAGCATGTCCTGGAACAGGACTCGGCTGGGGTTTGCAGGGGGAGGAACAGTGGAGAAAATGGATCATAAAAACTCCATCCAAAGCTCCAGGAGAGCAAGGGGAGGCTTTCCATTTCCCCTGAAATCGGCCCAAATTTCCGCATCTGCGTTTCCAGAGGAAATTGGAGCGCGGGTTTTGGTACAAATCAAGGAAACGTTCCTATTACTCGCAGCTATTTCATATCCTCGGTAATAAACAGGGCGAGCGCCTGGCTCCATGTACCGGGACGTTATCCTGGAGGCAGAGTTTTTATCGCCCCGAAGCCGCGGTGAAACGTGCCAAAAGAAGCAGCAAAGGGGAGGGAAATGGCAATAACCGGACCCCGCTCAGCGAACGTTCCTCCTGGGTCCCAAACCTGCTTCCAAGACGAGCCATTTCTGGTGCCGAAACGGGACCGACAGCAGTCAGAGCATCGCGGGGAGAGGTTCTGCAAGGCGACAAGCAGCAACAACAGGTTGAGCAGGAGCCTAACGAGCAGACGGAGGGACAAGAGGGTGATTTCCACCAAGCCGACAACGTTGGGTTATTCCAACCAGCATCTCCAACGAGCAGCTTGCTGCGGCCGCGGTTATTGCCAGCACCTGCATCGGCTGCTGCTCGTTGGGGCCGCAGCTCACACTGCTGCAGGGAATGGGATTTGGCCTGGGATTTGAGGGTTTATGTCATTTCCGAGCGGTTTGTGACGCTGTCCCGCGTTTGCAGATGTGCGGCACCAGCTCCTGCTCCTTCGAGCTCCTGCTGACGGCTCGGAGCTCGAGGGTATATAAAAAATAACACAGCGATTGCCAGGCTAACAGAGCTCCGATGTATATTATCAAATTGAATTGAGTAACAGGGGGGAGGCTGTTGGTAGCCGGCTCCCTGGAAGGTGTTGGTATAAAACACCTGGGCTGGGTTTTAGCCACGGATTCCTAGGGAGGTTTTAAAACAAAATCCCTGATTTTCTGGACTCCTTCAGATGAAGCGGGTGCAGCTTCTGAGAGCCCAGCTCCTAGTTTTGTGTTGGATCGTCTTTCACACACTGAGAAAAACAGATTTTCTTTCCCGCCTGGCATCCTCTCCCACAAGTACCGATAAATCCTGTGTCTTCCCATCAAGGACTCTTCAAAACCGCCTCCTCTGGAAGCAATCCGGTTGCTCTGATGCATAGACAGGTACCAAGATGTTGCTTCCTGATTTGGAATTGGAGGAAGACCTCTTCTCCAACCAATAGTCCTTAGTTCTTGAACAGCTTCATTTCTGAATGCCATTTTTAGCCCTGTTTTTAGCCTTGTTTTGAGCCCTTTTCTCTTTCCCCCTGAAATGTTCGGGTTGGTCTTGATGCCGTGTTATGTCCAGCACTAAAATATGAATCTTTTAAGCCTGAGCACTTGGGTGTCCTCAAGTCTCTTGTATAATCCTCCGAGTCCCTCAGCTGCAGCTCTTTGTCTTGTCTTATTGCTGGTGAAACAGCAGAGTGAGGCGATTCTCTCCAAAATTGCCTTTTCTTTCTCCTCCTATCTGGCAAAACAATCTATCTTTTATCTGAGAACACATCATTGTAAAACAAGATAAAGCACAGCAGAGAGGAATCCTCTGACCTTTGCTGATCTTCAGATATTGAGTAAAAATAACCCTTTTCCTATTTTCTCTGATTGGATAAAATCTTTTTTTTTTCTTTTTTTTCCCCCATTTTTCTGCATTCAGCAGTTTGGGCATTTGGACTCGCAGAGGTTTATATTCCACACATATTTACACACTGTTCATGAACCCAGGTCCGTTTAATCCGTATTGACGAGTTTTCCCTGTTGAGCAATTAGCTGTTGAAATAATCACCTTCGCCATCTCCAGCTGAAGCGAATGTCCTGCAGGCAGCAAAAGGGATGATCATTATTTAGGTGGACACAGGGGGAACGGTTAAATGGGATGCTTTCCTGTTGCACAAGTTTGCCAATACGATTTCCAGGCATTAATTCCATCCAAAGAGAGTTCCGTGGGATGAGGACGTGGACCGGTGCATCCAGAAATACTCATTTCTGTAATGAAATTTAAGAAATTTTAATGAAAATTTCAAAAAAGTCTCCCACACTACTCTGAATATCTAACTGCTTGGGAGGAATTGTGGAATAATTTTGATGGGAAAAGACCTTTGAAATGATCGAGTCCAACCGTAAGGAAATAAACTTCTTCTATGTTCTTTCTGACCAGTTATTATCTGAAATAAAACTTTATTTTATATCAAATCCAATGAAATGTAAAGTGCTGCTTAAAAAAAAAAGCATTTTTTGCTCTTTATTCTCTTTGCTGATGCAATAATATTGACAAACGCCTTTAACGTATGATTTTGCAAAATCTATTTCATAATCAAACTGCAGCAGTCGTGCTGAGCATCAATAAGACTTATAGCAATAATGGTCACATTATAGTAGTTGGTAGCGGAAGAGGAGAGATGGAATTCTCTGTAAATTAATAAAGGCAAATTCATCCTTAAATTGTGGAGAGGGTGTGCGGGCAATGAATGATGAGAAATTTCATGAATTTCTTGAAAATTTCTTGGAAAACTTGAAATTCCTACCGTTTCTTATGAAGATTGTGTCTGCCCAACCAATCTGCCCATTGGTTATTAGGCTGATCATAGCTAACAGTTTCTCAAAATGCTCTGTTGCTGTTGACTTTTTTGGAGAAATTCTCATTTTTCTTCATATCTTCAGTTTGCTCTCCATTAATTCTTAATTTTTATGCAAAAAGTATTGAAACGTAGGTATCCCCATCTCAGGAAAGCGGGAATGCCATCAGCTTCTCCAGATTGTGCCTAGTCATCCCTTAAAGGCTGGAGTGATGTGATGGAGAGGTGCAAGAGGACAAATCCGAAACAGGGGTATGATAAGCCGTGGTTAACTGAGAAATACTGAATGTTGAAGGAAGGTGCGTGGAAAGTTGCTATAAATTTTGTTGTTCTGCGCCCAGAATTCTAAAATGCTAAAATCGGAGCGAGCCTGTGACAAGCTGTGCTGAATCTTCAAGATTCCCAGCACGCACAAATGTTTCCCCCATTCTTTTCCCAGTACTGTAATGCTTAAAAATGATCTATAAAAGTTGTCTTATATCCCTTCTAAGTAAAAAAAATCAACTATTAAAAAAAAAAAGATCGTTAGTGAGGATGCAGTAAGTTCTCATCTGAAATTGTTACATAAAAGAGAATCCATGTATTATCAACCAAATCAAACAGATTTTGTATTAGCCTGTGTGCATGGTTTAAAAACTAGCAAAATTATCAAAATAAGCAGCAGTTGAAGAGGTTTTGCATTCTGCTTCTTGCATTCTGCTCAAGTCAGCCTGCGTTCAAAAATCCAGTTCTGCCCCCAAGCGCCTCCAGATTTCCAATCCATTCCTGAAGAGGGAACGTCNGAGGTTTTGAGTTCTGCTTCTTGCATTCTGCTCGAGTCAGTCAGCCTGCATTCAAAAATCCAGTTCTGCCCCCAAGCGCATCCGGATTTCCAATCCATTCCTGAAGAGGGAACGTCGCCTCGCTGTCCAAAACTGCAGCCGTCGCCCTCCTCTGCCGCCCCGGCCTCCGAATACAGAGGATTTGCAGCAGGTTTTACAAGTCAATGCGTTTCCGAAGAGGAATTGGAGTGGTTCCAGCACTGACAATCCTTGCGCAGGGCCCTCGCCAGCGCGCGGTCTGGGTGCCAGCAGCTCCTGCGCTGGATCCTGCTGCTGCTGCCTTTGTGCACGGAGATGGATTTGGCCTCCGTGCAAGGCAGTTTCCCAAAATTCACATTTTTTTTTTTTGCTGCAGAAACCAAAAGCTGTTGTCATTTCGAGATAGAAACTCACCCTTCAGAACTGCCCAGGTTCTGTATTGTGTTTTTCAGTGTGCTATAATTCATATAATGTTTAAAATACAACGCAAATGCTAGTAACTATAACTGCAAGGTTCTAAATTTGCTGGACTGGAGGGAACTTTTCCGTGTGCCCTGTTTTACTGTGCATGAACATTCCCAATAATCCATACTATCTCGTCACCAGCGGGAGCTTCCGTTGTCACACATTCCCCACGGAGTGTGTAGGCATTTTCCAAGAATTTTCTATAACGTACAAATATGTTTTATATTCCGGGATGCGGCCAGTAACATTAATTAACATTAATTAGTGTTAACAGGTTAGGAACAGAATCTTCCACGTCCATATGAGGACGTGAATTGTTTGAAAGTGAAATGCCAGCTGGCTCCCGAAAAGGGAATGTATAAGGAAAAGAAAAAGAGGGAATAAAATTAATCTTCTTTTTCCGTAGTCAGATATAGGAGGAAGAGGATCCTCTGAATTCTTTAAGAATTGTCAGATCCCAATCTGTAAATAGGTGAACTCAAGCCAATAGACAGGTGGATTCGGGATGGGGTCTTAGGAATTCAATTTCGAAAAGACTTTAATATTTAAATAATTTATTTAATATTTATTTAATATACCTGGTAGGTTTGGGAGTGGTTGAAATGACCATTTTCTCTGAAGAATGAAGTAGCCCTTTCGAGACACTGAAAGTAAAGCAGGTCTGAATGCTTGAGAGAAAATATTCTTTATTGAAGACAACTCAATTAAGGCTTCTCATTAAGATGGGTTGGACCTACTGCTTCTCTGCTTTTAATTTCTCCAGCTGTTTGGATTAAATTCTTCTTACTCCAAGGACTTCTTCATAAAAAAAAAAAAAAAAAAAAAATTTTTTTTTTAAATAAGGTGGAGGGGGATAGAATCTGAAGCATCTGCACCGAGACAGATGAGTGTAGGCTAAAACTTCCCAAGTCAGTCGCTGCCAACCGCAGTGTTTTTCCTACCCGGAATGGCTCTCATTTATTTTGCAGGCATTTTTGCAGGAGCAGAGCAACATCTTTTGCAGTTTGTGGGTCAGGAACACCCTGCTCCTCTCCGTTTCCCTTGCGACCGTGATGGTTTTTAGAACAGTTTTAGCGCAGGGCTGAAGCCGGAGTAGGAAAACTTATTTTTTAATTGACTTCCTTTTTTTTCTCCTGAAGAAAAGGAGGGGTTTAGATGTATCTCCTAGATTCTCCCTTCCAGAGAGATATTACTCTTAAACCCTCAGGGTTTAAGACGCAGAAAGGAAACCGTGGGCAGATCATAGGCAGGATTTGCATAGGAAAGGAAGTTCAGATTCGTTTTTGTCAGCTCTTTAGGGAGACCTGAAACACCAAATCTCAGTTTACCACTGCCCAGCATCTCCGTTCGAGGTGGCAAGGAGGACCCTGCTCCGCTCCCTTTGCTGCCAAAAAAGCAAATCTGACTTAAAAATTAGAGCTAACCCTTGGCTTTCAAATTCTTGATGGGAACGAAGATAGAAATACTCCGTTTCAATCGTACAAGGGGTGTCTTTATTTCCAGCCCCGCAAAACATCCCTTGGATCTTCCAGTATGTTCTTCATAATTATTCCCAATCCCCAATTCCCACTCGGACATGTGTTGGGGCAAGAGGAAGAGGAGCCGGGCAAGACAAAAACCCCACCGAAATCCAAGTTTCTACCCCATTTCCNCAGCATCTCTGTTCGAGGTGGGTTTGGTCTCCACGGGTTGGTCAAGCTGGCAAGCAGGACCCTGCTGCGCTCCCTTTGCTGCCAAAACATTATTAAAAACGCAACCCAAAAGCAAATCTCCTGACTTAGAAATTAGTTAACACTTTGGCTTTCAAATTCTTGATGGGAACAAAGATAGAAATACTCCGTTTCAATCGTACAAGGGGTGTCTTTATTTCCAGCCCCGCAAAACATCCCTTGGATCTTCCAGTATGTTCTTCATAATTATTCCCAATCCCCAATTCCCACTCGGACATGTGTTGGGGCAAGAGGAAGAGGAGCCGGGCAAGACAAAAACCCCACCGAAATCCAAGTTTCTACCCCATTTCCTTCTCCTTTTCTTTCCCTTCTTGTCATGTTTCCATGGGGATGGTTCAGACTACTTGTACATCCTTGGAAAGATTAGAAGAGGCGAGAGAAACCCTGCGCTGACACGCACCTCCGCGGGCATCAAAGAGCCCTGGGTCTCTCCTGCCTCAAGGTTTCTATTATTTTATTATTATTTTATTATTTTTTAAAAAGTCCCCTTCTTAAGGATGAGTTACTCTTGGTGCCGGAGGGAGAATGCAACCTGTATCCAAAGGAAAAGAAAAATAATGATGAATTGAAGACAGCCATGCGAGTAAAGGTGTTTTTCACTCGGTGTTTGATATTATTTGCTCCTATTAGGAATGTAGGTGGCACATGGAATAGAATGGAATAGCAAATCCGCATGTCAAAGAGACCCCGGTCTTTTTGCCACCTTTTTCCAGGAAAAGCATGAGGAGAAGAACGTTGAGGACGGGTTTGGGGGAGATGCTTCTAGTTGGGGTTCTTGTACAAATGTTTGAGCTCAATCGCTCTGGTCTTCTCCTTGGCTCCTTGTTGCTGTCGCCGTTGCTCTCTGGAGCCATCAAAGCCTCTCGTTATTACCTATTGACCCCGAGCCACGGGATGCTTGATAAATCCATACGCTCGTCGTGTTTAAAATCAATATTCTAGCAGTTACCACGCGAAAAAAAAATCCATATTTACCCAGTCGCTCGCTCCCCGTGCTTGATGCACTCTAATTATTGCGGCTTGAGCGCGGAACAGAGAAACCTCATCCAAAGCTTGCCGGAGCCGAGGGAGACATTCCCATTGATCTTCGGCTTTGGATGAGCCCCGGCTTTCTCGTGTTTACTCCTGTTTGTCAAAGGATTGTACGGAGGATTGTTCACGACGGAGCAGCCTGTTCTCTCGCTTGTTCTGTCTTATTGCAGTGGGTGTGCTAAGAGGGGCTGCGGTTATTTTAGCTATTGCCAAGGCACTAAATAGCTTTTGCGGGCTTTTTTTGGACCGTTTTTGGTGCTGCTATGTGCAAAGGGCCTGCTTAATACAGATAAAAGCAGTTGCTTCCCAAATAATGCAGAAGTTGCGATGAAACAAGGCGGTAGAGGCAGATCAAGCCGGACTAATTATCAAAACAGCCTTCTGTAATGATCTGCGTTTCCATGTTTTAATTGAACAGGAGGAATTTTCCTCCCCAAAAAGTGTGTTAATTGGGGTCTGCTCGTCAGGAGGAGTGACTAATTGAACTGGCATGAGCCCGATGCGCAGGTTTGGTCATTAAAATGTTAACTTTTACAATCCGTGTCGCACCGCGAGCGCCGCCTCGGCACGTGCCCGCTCAATTAGCAGATTGCTTTCATGAGCAGACCCCAATTAACACACAGTTTTCTTAAAGAAATATGCCACGATTCAAATTAGCACATTTCCATTAGAAGTCATTACGCCGGGTTTGGTTGTTAGCTCTTAATTTTTGTCACGATTAAATACGCTTTGATGGGAAAGGGCAGCTGCTGATGGATTACTCGAGTAGCGCTGGATATCTGTGAGAAGTATTAAAATTGGGAAGACTAAGAGCAAAATTTATCACAGGTGACTAAGGGAATGACCTACACGTTCTCTGAGCTTATATTAAGAAAAAATATATATACAAGTAAATAAACTTTGTGTCCCTGTGTGACGTACAGAAGCGATACCTTGGGTTTTGCTATGCTCGAGCAATAGGACTTCTCTAGAATATTTCTTTTTCTCTTAAAGATGACGGGTTTCCTTTTTCTTTCCTTTCCAGGAAAGTTTCGCTAATCTAAAGTTTCATTAACCCTGCTTTTATAGCAAGCTTGGCTTTTTATTTGTATTACTACACAGCTCTTCTAATATCTCTACCTGCATCTTTATAACGGGTTAATGTGAACTGTGGTTTGTCAAAGCTCGTTTGAAAGAAGACGGGACAGCTTGGACGTAAATGGCATGGGGCTGCTGTCAACTATGGATTTGCTTTTATAAATAACCCTCTGCAATGGATGCGGATGGCAAGAGAAGGGGTTTTCCAGGTGAAGCATCTGCTAAGAGCACGATGCCGTGTAATACAACAGCCGAGGGATGCAGAAATGGTGTAATCCTTGGAGGCCTGTCCAGCAAAAGCAGCATCCGAGGTCACGGGAAAGCTATGGAGAGGTACAAAAATAGCCATGCAACTGGGGCATCACGACTGGAAGAGTTTATTCACCTCGTATGGGCTCCAGTTTTATGGATGCGTCCGGATGGGGTGTTAACCAATTGCTTACAGATGGGGGAAGAAGTCGAATGGAGAATTTCCAGACCCGTGTATCTAAAGAGCCGAATTATCAGGGATTAAGTGGTAGCAGTATCAGTATTAATGGGGTGCCAAAAGTGTGTTAAACTCTTTATAGCCAAGGAATAAACTAGGGAGCTGCCGAGAGGTCCGGTGAGGTTGTGAGCCCGGGGGAGCCGTAACGCTTCCAAATGGAGCCAGGTTTTAAATAGAGGAGGATATAGCATGGGATTGGGAGGCCTGTTGTGGGGAAGAAGCATTTGTTTGCACTTTAGCTTTAGTCTTTAGCCTTAGTCTTTAGCTTTAGTCTAGCTTTTGCACTTTAGTCTAACAGGTAGGTGCAACCCTAGATGCCCAAGAAACCCACCTGGAGCAGGGAGCAGTATTCTGTGCTAATGCCCACAGTTCCCTCCTAACGTTTAAGCCGGGACTAAGGGACAACGGATGGGATGGAGACGGCGCGCGGATGCGGCGGTCCCGTTAGGCGCCGCGCAGCGGGGCGTCCCGTGAGCCGGCGTTTGATACCATCGTTGCTCACCGCTCCGTAATGCAGTATTTATCACGGCGAGGGCAGGCGGGAGTATTTTTAGCCGCATCTTGAGGAACTCATCCCCATGGCAACCCCTTCCTCGCCGGCGCCGCCGCCGCCGCCGCGCGGAGCGTTGTCACATTCATAATAAATGGGGCCCGTCCGACGCGTTGGGCTGCTCTTGGCTACCGGCCACGGGCTCCTCCTGGGCTGCTCGGAGCGCCGAGGCCATAAGCAAACTTCATTACTTCTTTTTTCTCGGGGAAAATTGCCCTGGATTATATCAAAGCGCTCGGGAGGGTTCGTCAACCTCCGTTGGGCTGCGTCTCCTTGTTGTTTGCTTTGGACTTTCTGCAGTTCCGCTGTAAAATACCGAGGAAATCTGTAAACAAATACAATTAGAAAAGCTGGGAAGCCAGCAGCTGTAGCGTAATTTTATTTGACTTACACTCGTATGGGTAAGAAAATGGGTTTTTGGCTTTTAATTCAAGGAACTCCTGTGACGTGCTTTGTGAAGAACAATATTTCGTTAAAGGAAACTGCAGCAAGCGGTGTCCAAGCGGGCTCTTGGGCTAGTGGGTTATTTGCACGCCTAGAAAGGGCAGCTGGTAGCAATCAGCCCTCGTTTTGGGGTCTTAATAGGTGTATTTCAGACCTTGCAAGTGCTTGTTGTGAAGGAGCGGGAAGAAAAGAAACAAAAGAACATTAGAGTCCCGCTTAAGCTGGTCATGGTCTTTTATAATAGATCCAAACACTATTGAATAGTACATAATTTGCTCTCAAAATTTGTGTGTTAAGGCTTAGCTGTACCTCGCTTTGGCATGAGAAACAATTGGGCACTTATTTTTAATGGTGCTACCCACCAAGTAAGCACTTGTCCCAGAAGAATTACTCATAACGGGGAGACTTTGCCCCTATTTTATTGTCCGTTTTTCTTCCCTCCCACCTCCAAAGTCGCATGAAAACACCAAAATAGAAAATAGATGCTTATTACACAGTCATGCCACGTCTTCTCTTTCCCTTCAGTTTCTTTAAAGCATCAAACCAAGCACGTGTGCCCATAAAAATCACCTTTGCGGAGCCCCTGGTGTGTGTTATGTTGCATTATATAGTCAGTGCTGAGGAACTGGCTGTGGATCATGCTCGTACTTAACTTCCAAACATCCCACAGCCCAAGAATGACTTCAAAACTTGGGTCTTTCACCGGTTCTGCTCTTCTCTTTTACTCTCTTACAGCAGAATGTTTTGGAAACGGCCTTCAAAAGAAGCCGAGAGAACCTCATTTTGCAATTATTAGCTTATGTCTCCGTTTTGGGAGGTTGGAAGTTTGCGAAAGGTGCTCAGCCCCAAGGGTTGTGGTGCAAAGTGTTAAAAACAGGCAGCGTTTCAGGCATTATTTTTATCTTGACACATAGTCATCCCCGTGCGACACAGAAATCTGTTGCTTCTGTTATCTTTAGGGAAGGGGGTTATAAATGAGCTGTAACTCTGTGATCTGGGACATGGTGAATAGGCTAAAAAAAGGGGAAAACCTGCTGCTGTGTTAAGGTTGGTGTCTGCGGCGCTTAGTAGGAAAACGGGCCGTGTGGTTGAGGCTACAGCTTGTTCCGCACCTGATTTTAATGACTGAGAATCTGGGTGGTGGGAAATAGGAAATCGCATCTTGGTGTGTGCTCCTTATTCCAGCCTGCAGCTTGGTCCGGGATGGTTTTTTTGCTTTAAAAGTGCAACAAAAAACTCTTTTAGTTTCGCAGCGCCTTATACAAAAAGGGCTGTGGGTTTTTCCTTTGCGTTTGTATTGAACTAAGCATCCTAAGGCCTCTTTCTCTTGCTGCCTATGCCATTATTTTTAGGTCTGAACACACGTATTTGCCTTGAATAGGAAGCGTCAATATACATAAATACACAAGTAGCGTTTTTGGGTTAATTCGTGGTCACGTCATGTTTTAATTTCTAGGACCTACCGCCTCTCTCGGGGTCACTCTTTGCTTCTTCATCCCTCTCTCCAGTTAAACAATCCCTGATTTACCTGGATTTTTAAAGGAAAAATGTGCATAATTAACAATTTGTCAGTTAGGCTCATCCCGAGCGCCCTACAAGAGTATAAATCTTCAGCCTGGGAATACGGTTGTCTGATGGAAACATTAGGACACTTCTTTTAAAAAAAAATACCTTGTCTTGACCTCATGAAAATCAATAAGGTCTATATTGGCTCTTCTACCCTTCACAAAAATGCTAAATAAATACGTTGCATGCAAATTCTACAGGAATTCTGGTGTGAATAGTTCTATATTTGCAGAGTTGCAACACTGTGCTGCTCTGGAAATAAAATCTAGCATAAACTTCCCAAAAAGCTCCCGGAGATGCAAAAGGCAGCGGTGTTTGATTGCTTCTGCGAGGTGAGGTAGGAGGGTGTTTGGATGGAGCAAGAGCTGAGAGTTTTCGCTAACCTATTTATAGCATTCATTAATTGATTTTATTCTTGTGGTTACCATCCCATTAAAACCCATTTGAAGCTGGAGTGCTCTTGTCTATTAAGCTACTCACCAAGGGTTTTAAATTCCTTGGGTAGTTTAGGGGAAAAAAGTCGCATTTATTTCGCAGAGTCTCGCTGTTACAAAATTCAGCATTCGCTTTATTTCTGAGCTTGTAATATTCTTCCTAGATTGCAGATCCTGCATCAGGTGTGAAGGGGACAGAGTTTAAATCCCAATTTCGTTCTTGCTGTTGGTCTCAAGGGCTGTTTTGGGTGCTCTAAGCCAGAGTCCTACCCAATTTGTACATTTGTTAGTGTTGGATAAGGACAACCGAAGGAAATAAAATGCCCTGAGGTGGAGATGAGCCATTGGGATGATTCCTGCAGCTTGACTGAAGTTTTACCCGCTGCATCTACCCGTGTTCTCCTTTGCAGCTGGATTTGGGCTTGGATGTGCCTCGAAATAATAACTTTTTATGAAGCCATCAAGGGAAGGACATAGTCACGAATGCTTTTCATGATGGCATAAATCCGCACGATATTCACCCTCCGCTGGGCTGGCTCTGCGGGATCAGCATGAGGAATATGTGCTAATATAACGCTCCGAAGCGGGTAATAACACCCGTGGCATTTGCGGGGTCGGAACGACTCTGTGCTGACATTAATAGGAATTAGAGGTCTCTATTTCGCAGGCAGTCCGGAACCAACGACCTTTTCCGGGTTTTTTTTTTAAATTTTTGCGCCCTCTTTGTGGCCCTTTTGAGAAGGGAGGGAAATTCCTGATTTTCTTCTTTTTGCTTTTGGGCTTGAAATACTCCGCTGCTGCTTAAAGGGAAGCATTAAGAAAGGCTTCTCCGGTCCTTTGTGTCTAATTCCTGAACATTTTGGGTCCAGATTCTTGTGTTCTGGCGCTGCAAGGCCCTTGCTGTAATAGAAATGAGGTAGGAAAGTGCTTTTTTAACATATTTAGAAAGCAGAGC
>VWPW01000103.1:0-24990 GCA_013389825.1 Crypturellus undulatus
ACAAGTTTTTTGCAGGATGTTAAAAATCAGTATGACAATGGCAGCAAACTAACATTGGTTATCTCTACATGTGCAGAACTACCCTTAATTTCAACACTTAGACTCAATCAGAGCAAGTGGGGTAGGGAAAGGGAAGTGTCCATTGCTCTATCCNAAAAAAAAATGTTGTTCATACAAAAGATAGTTAGAGAAAGAGCAGAACACAAACAAGAAGCAAAGAGCAGACAGTTCTCACAATAAAAATCACAAGTAGAATTCCAAATACACCTGTAGTAGCACTACTCTATTCAACAAGATGTTTGCTGATGATATTAAAAGCAGATTGTATTCGGCAGGTCCCTTCTAATATGAGAACTAAACTAGCATCTGACCCGTTCAAAATGAATTAAAAAAAGGCAATTCTTCGTATAAGAAACAAGTTTTTTGCAGGATGTTAAAAATTAGTATGACAATGGCAGGAAAATAACATTAGTTACCTCTACACGTGCAGGAACTACCCTTAATTCCAACACTTAGACTCAATCAGACCAAGTGGGGTACGGAAAGGGAAGTGTCCATTGCTCTATCCTATGCTCTGCTTCCAGCATTCCTTCTCGCTGCTCTTGGACACCAGTAACTGAGCTGGTGGGCCCAGTACAGCTGTCCTTTTTCTTAGTAATGCAGCTTACTGAAGTGTTTATGGTCATGTCCACTTTGTTAGGGGTGCAATCAAGCTGCAGGATATTTTCCTTTGAGGACACTGCAAGCAACTCCGTGTCCTGCAAAGTTGGAAGGTAGCACCATGCAGTAAGAGCTAGGCATCAGTTACTGGTTTTTGGCAACAAAAGCTAGGGTGTCTGCTACAGCTGCAGCTATAATGCTGGCAATTGACCTAAAGCTCTTTGCGATACCTCATTCAGAATATATATGAGAAGTGACACAACCACTGTTCCTACAAACAAAATGTCTTGAGTCTGTTAGACCTAATCTCTTTAAAAAAAATCAAAATCTTGACAGCTGCAAGATTTTTTAATCCTCCCTTCCAAACATAATTGCTCTTGAAATGCACCAGCCTTTACTTTATAGGAATAGTCTACAGCTTCCCATCCAACCTGGACTGACAGCACCAGCCAATGCGGCATAGCTGCGCTACTCCCTTAAACCACGTTAACCAAACCATTATGTCAAATCAAACACTTCACCGCTATTGCTGGCTGAAATGACAGCCTCTGACAAGAATTGTCCAGCTATTTCTAGAGGAAATGCGGATGTAGACAGTTGAAGCTGCTAGAAACAACACAACCTGATACCTCAGTGCACAGGCTTGTGCAAATCTGTGGTTGTAAAAGGCTACACGTCAAAACTGCAAACAGTCAGCAGGCCTGAGCAAGCTACCTTTGCAGTAAATGAACAGCTGAGGGGGCTGAGCACGTGTTTTCAAAGTTCAGCACTGAACAGTCTGCGTGGCTGGATTTTAGATGTGGGTAAGCCAAACAAATCACTATTAATGCATGAAGAAAGACAACAGATAGTCGTCAACTGAAAAATGGATAAAAGCTGTTATTTGCAAATAATAAAGCTAAAATACTCAAGGTATGCTTAATATTTCATTTGTGTCATCAGATTATTTTTTCTAGATTATTATTTTCATGAACCCAATTACACAACCATAGCGAAATTTAACTACCCTTGCTTTGAAAATCTGCATTCAACAATCCACTAAAAAAATGTCATCTGCATCTCTTCTTCAGCACTTTGTGGTAGGGAAAAAAGAACGAATTTGGGTTTCTTGCCATGTATATGCAATAGGGGCAGACAAAATTTCATTTAAAAAGAATATATCTCACACATACATAGATATATATAGCACTGGAAAGCCACCATTACAAACAGTAGAAATCCCATTTTCTCACACACTTGGCAAACAAAAGAAAACCAAGCAGGTGAGTCTTGACATACCCTTGATGTAGTTCAACAAGTAAGATGGTGCAAGACATCACTTTGGTTGGTGCTCAGATATTTTGATAGTTTCCAGAGAATTATGGAGCGTGACCACAAAGCCGATCGTGCAGCTTGCTTTGTAACTGATCATGCAGAAAGCTCCATCAGTGCAAAACCAACCACACAATCCTACAGCCTTCTAGTGTGTGTAATATTTCTCCTGCCATCTCAGGTCCAGGAAAAAAAGAGACAGAATAATGCATCTTCAAGAATATTTTTTCCATGTGCAGTACAGAGAAGCCAAGATGTGCACATGGTTCTCCTTGCTAATATCTGATGCGAGTTCATGTCAAGTTCATGTCTAAGGTTTGGGTTCATTTTTTTGCCTAAATGCATTTTCCTGATGTTTGGCAAGGACTTCAGTTCTTTGTTTTACAGAGCTATTCAGCAGCCACATAACTTCAGCTTATCTCCAGTTCTTCATGCAAATTCTAACACAGGAATCACAGCAGGCATGATCAAAAAGCCTTTTTTTCTTCCTGAGGTTCCTTACATAAGTGTAAGCTCACTTCAAATTAGATTGTTTATTGTTCCTTGGAAACAACTTTCTAACTGCAGTTTCTGAAGAAAGTCCACCTTGCCCTCCCTTACTAACACTGGAAGAAACAATTCTGGCCTTCTCCTGTGTCACTGGTGAGAAAGTTTCCAGTTGCTTTTCGGTCTAAGGACCCCACGTTCTCACACCCAGTTCTAATGTCACCTTCTAACCTCACTGACCAAAGCCCGACCAAACTACCAAAGGACTAACTTTGCTAAGGACTAGTATGGAAATCAACATAACATCATCATCTGAAAATGAAATTGTTATTCTGTTGCCTGTCTTCAGAGTATATCAGAAAACATCCATGAAGAATTTGGTTTAAGTGATGTGCTCAATATTACAGAGCATCTCTGATTATCTGTCTCTATCTCATATTTTTTCAAAGTATCCTTCAATTCCCTAATCCATAATCATTCCTCTAGCAAAATCTTCACAGAGTCTACATACACTTTACAGCTACAGGCTGCTTCACAGCATTAGCTCATCCCCAGAGCAAGCCCACCCCATGCAATGAGTCATGGACATGTACACTATACAGCTGGGTAGGGGAGAGGGAGAAGCTTTTTCATTCACACCATTAGCAGATATTGCATTTCTTCACTGACTTCACAAAAGGGTTTATTTCACAAACCTGTTACTTTAATACATTTTTTGCTAAATAGAAATACATTCTGCAACCCAAGGAGACAAATGACCACATTTTGGAGTAGGCTTGTGAACCGACCGAGTTATTTTTCTGCTGTTTCTCCAGCGTACCTTCATTTCTGAGCCAGGTAAAACAAAGTAGCTGTGCTCACCAATATTTTAAAGTCCTATCATCTCTATTTGCTTTGACCAAGGTGGATTTTAATGATGAAGACACCATCTGGTAACTAATGCTACAGTCTAATCACCTCCCTCGCAACAGAAACTTGCTGGTACTAGAAACAGTGGAAACTTTTGTGTAATTACAAAACCAGTTGAGAAATCTTCTGAGTTACAAAGTTAATGACTACTTTCTAAAAAAGTTCTTTAAGAGTTTTTATTCTTTCTGAAGTCACAGAAAGAAAGGTGTTCTGCTTAACTGAACTTCTAGTTCTGAAACTAAAAGATGTTTTGCAAAAGCAGTCTTGGACACTAGATTTACAGGACAAAAGTTTCAGACATGTACAACTAGATATCAAAACAGTCTGTTTAAAATGAAATGCATCATGAATATGTATGAAAGTTGGCGTGATCAAGCATAATGGTGCCACTGTTTCAGGGGTTTGACCACTTGGTCTTAGCAACTTTGAACTGCTGATTTCTAGATGTCTACCTACATTTAGCGATAGATTCAATAGAAGCATTAATGCAACCCTGGGTTTTAATCCCTGGTTCGTAGTAGTTTTAATCCCCAGTAGTAGTGGTTTAATCCACTACTCAGGTATTTTATACAGTAATATTGCTTAATGTTAAATATAGAAACATTGTATAATCTTGTGTTCTCTTTCTTCCTTGGGCAAAGAATTATGATTTCTTTCCTGCACAAATTCAACAGGAAAAGTAGGGCACGCACTCCCCCATAACAAGCTACAGACTGCTGGTATGGGCACTTGCCAAAGGGAGATGACTGAGGAAGACAGGAGGAAAACAAGTCCTCCTTTGCATGGATGAGCACACTAGTACTTAGCCCAGCTTACAGATGGTGCATCAATATACCATAATCACCTCTTTAATTCTTAAAAGAAAAAAAAGAAAAAAGGTTTTGAAACACACCTGACAAATATTAATACACATCATTTTTGTAGTCCGCTTGCTGGATCAGGTTAGTCCACCATCTTAGACAAGACAGAGCCTAGCTAGGTTAAAAATAAAGGCACAGAAAGGTGACTGGCTCTTTAGACTGCAGCAATTCTGGGTAGATGAATCGGACCTGGGCGTAATACAGAATCTGGCAGTCAGGCTGGTACCTACTGAATTTAGGCACACAGCTAGCTGGTGCTTTTAGAGTCCAAGATAGGTCACAATCTTGAGACCTTCTACAGAGAAGTGAGTTATTAAATAAAGTACATTTTGATAACAAAGTTCTTCACTGGCTTTAACAAATTCACTTAAATCAGACGCTGCTAAAATGCAGCTGAAATAATAGCTCTTAAATTTTGCTATTTAGATACTTAAGAGAAAACAATTAAACTTAACCCATTCTTATATACCACAAACCATAGACTAGCTGAATGTTAAGAACAGTGAACTGATGTACACCTCAAAATATGAGACACCATTTTAAATCACTCTGTCCTGATCTTCCTACTCACACCACCAGTTTACTCACTTGTAGCCATGATACCTGGAGGACATGCTGGTATCCCGTGATCAACTGCCCATCTGTAAGCTCCTTCACCAACTAAAAAGCTAGGAGACACAGAAGAGGGAGTTTAAACAAAACCAAATAACAAATCCCCCTTTTCTTGCAATTATTTTTCTATGTGGTCTGGTTATTTTAAAATTGTAAGCTGTCTACATGTCACAGAAATGTCAGATATTATTATAGTTGGCCAGCCTATGTAGTTCTATTAAAAGACTATGCAGCTCTGACATTAAGTATAATATTGAATAAAAACAATGTGCCCATGTGCTATTAAATTTGAAATAATTTACCAGATAGTGACAGCTTTTAATTGCAACTGGAATAGGACAAAGCCACCTATACTCTTCCCTACAGTCTATATTTGATTATATTCTGAGGCCCAACAATATGGGATGAATGAGGCGAGAATGGTAAGACATTTTCAGTAAATCTGACCATTGCCTTAAGACAAAAGACCTTTGCATCATGCATTGCAAATGTACCGAATTGCTGCTTGCAAGAAAACAACTGAAAAGTTGTCTTGTGGTCAGCCTACAGTGGCAACAGAGTAGGCACTGCCACAGCAATGAACAATAGGAAAAGCTATGTATAGCCATGTAACTCTGAGGAAAAACAAAACTTTGATTATATATCCTTAATTAACCTGCTTCCCCAAAAATGTTCAGATGTATACATTCCAAAAAGCTGCTCTCCAACAGTATCAACAACAGCAACACAGCAACACATTTCTTTCCAATTTCTGTTTCAGATCGCCATTATTAAACAAAAACAATGGAACTGCCTCACAGACACAAGAAGACAAAGAATTTACAGTGATTTCAAACAGTTTTACAGAAATACCAGTATTATGAATATGAGGCTAAAGAAGTAACTTCAGCTACCCTGAACTCCCCAGAGGCCACATAATACTATCAATTTGCAAGAGCACTATTGATATAGCAAATTTGTTAGCATTACTGTGGTTTTAAGTTTTCTTAATACCAAATATCTCATTTCAATATGCATTGTTTTGGGGTACTACTTTATATCTTCTCTCTGACTTAGCCAATGCAACAGGTATGTTCAGTTTTTCCTCACAAAAGTCCCCTTTAAAAAATTCAGCTACAAGAGAATGTGAACTATTAATTGCTTATATGTCTTATCATTTTTAGTGCCGCTCCTGATAAATATGGTTCTTATACTGTAATTTAATGTTCAAAAATATCTGTGACTCATTATGATATGTAAGAGGCATAGGTAAACTTCCACAGCTGCCATAGTCAAATCTAATTAAGTAGTACTCCCTATGGACTAAATTAAATGGTTTTTCATTGTCCTAAGTTTTCCACCAACTATTTATCCGCAGGAAGAGAATGGGCACATCCTGTTCTGCAAAACGATTTACACAGAGAAGCAGCGTAGGAGGAGAAAGTATTATGCCCAAGTACTAGGAGCTGTGTATGCAAGAATTTGAATAATACAACTTAGTCAGAAACACTACATTTTATTCAGATTTACTGATTGTTTGTTCATATTTAAAAACAGAGCAGTCACTATTTTTCACAAAGGGTGTAAAAGAACTACTCCAGAATATACAAGATGCACCAAAACTGAAGTAACATGACTGATTTTGCTTCAGCTTGTGTCCTTAATTCCCAGATTCCTCTCCCTTATATAAAATACTTTTCAGATTTTATCCCTAGGAATAGAGAGGTTAGTTGAAGGAGATATCTCCTACTGATAGCTAATTGTTATCCCATATCACTAAAGTTCATTCAATATTTTTAAAATTCTCATTTCATGATGTCTTGGCAGGAGAGCATAATAAAAATAGTCAAAATAATTGTCTGTGAAAAAAAAAATTCAGGATCTCAGTGCTGTTTGTACTACCTATGTGACCTCTCCCCTCAACTGATATAGAGGTAGGTGGTAAGGGAATCCTACAGAATCTACAGCATGAAACAGATAGCAGAATATGGATTATCTAAATATAATTGAAACAGGACTGAGAGTCTTCACTCCATTCCCGAAAATGAGTTTTGTGACCCAAATCAGCACGCAGTCACATTGACAAATGTACCAGCTACCAGACAGGGTGTACGAGAGTGGGAAGCAGCAGTCAGGTAACAGGGGAAGCCCTTTAGTGGCTATGAGAAACATCCGTGGACCCACGTGTAGAAAAGCTGCAGCAGGCAAGAGTGAATAGGGCAATACTTCAAGGCGAAATAAGCACAAAGCTCCCCATAAAGAGCTACTGCAAAGCATGATGACCTAGGGGAGAGAGCAAACAGAATAAATCCAACGGGCTAGAGAAATCAAACGAAGCCCCACCAAGCAGAGAGGATTAAAAAAAAAAAAAAAGAAGGGAGAGTTTGTGCTCTGCTACTCTGAAAGTTGGTTTTGAAACAAGATTTATCACTCCTGCAACTATATCTAATGAAGAATACTCTGTGGTTGTTACCACAACCGGATCCGGTAAGGAAGTGAACACGCAAAAGATGAAACTTCTTTATGGCAAGGAGGTGGTGCTCAGATGGCTTTTCCAGTTCCAGGCAAACTAGATTATATTAACAGAAAATGCAAGCAAGGGACTCTAAAAATGGTCTTTTTAAAACTTTTTTTTTTCCTACAAGAACATATATCCTCATGTTATTTGCTCTGAATGGGACCACATAATATAAGCTCTATAGAGATGGGCCACATTATGCTAAACAGAAGTGTCAGAAGATTCCCAGCTCAATTAAAGATGATCCTGAATGCAACAAGCTGACTTTGTAACTTTTACCATAAGTTGCAGCAGTCACTCNATTATATTATCAGAAAACGCAAGCAAAGGACTCTAAAAATGGTCTTTTTATTTATTTATTTTTTTCCTACAACAGCATGTATATCCTCATGTTATTTGCTCTGAATGGGACCACATAATATAAGCTCTATAGAGACGGGCCACGTTATGCTAAACAGAAGTGTCAGAAGATTCCCAGCTCAATTAAAGATGATCCTGAATGCAACCAGCTGACTTTGTAACTTTTACCATAAGTTGCAGCAGTCACTCTGAAATCACTCTTATAAAGAATAAATTGTTCTCAAGAAATACAGAACACAGATGATGGTTGGTGCACAACCACTGCCCTACGCAACATATATGTTTTGCCTTTGGTATTGTACCTCCCAGAAGCAAACCATTTACAAAACTCTGTGTATCCAGAGAAGGGGAAAAACAAAACCAAACAAAAAAACACCACTCAAATGGAATTTTTCCCATAGAAGTTACTATTAAGCCTGAAAAATGGATATAACCATAAACTTTGAAAGGAGACATTCAGGACTATTTGTATCATCTTGCAACTCCTAGATATCTCAAGTTAATAGCGAACAGATGTATGTAAGCACTGTCCCTTGGGAAGCTCAAGTATCCCTTGTTTCAGGACAAAAAATTTTTGAAAAATTAAAAGCTATTACTACAAAGATCAAAACCATTATCTAGGGACAAAAGACTACTCTCGAAGATCCACATGAAATGTAACTGTGCAGTTAAAAATGTTCTTTCTTCTGTAAAGTTATATAAATGATCAAGAATATCTTACAGGATAATACATAAAGTTTATAGAGTTCAGTATTTTCTCTTCTTGCTTCCATAGGCAGAGAATATTCTGAGTAAATCAAGCTGAACATGATATGAGAGAAAGATGTAAAGAACTTAGAACATTTTTTAAAGCCCTGACACATTCTAGGGTTCTCTATTTTGACCTTTTTTTTTTAATATTAAACTTTTTTTTTTTCATTTGGGTAGCAAAATTCTGTTTTGAAAAAGAAGACATGGCACTGATGCAGAACCATCCCCTCCCCAGAGCAATTTACAGCTGATTTCATCCTTTGGTTAGGACACTTGATCACTCCTTCCCCCAAGACTTGCCATCACAGAACAAGTTAATTCACACTCATTAAAATTTCTCCTACTGCAAATTAGAAATATTTTATTTGGAGTTGTCACTGTGTGCTGAACACCAGGGGTAAACAGGTCAAGCTAACTGTTTCGAGTGTTTTTTAATGGACAAGACTTTCCATAATGGAGCTTTCACTAATCTCAGTGCGCGAGTTTTTCACATGCGTCCTGCACCAAACATTCTGCCAGAAAACAGTACGCTGTATTAGGCTGGGCTATAGGAAGAGTCTCTGCTGCTAGGTTGCTTTACTAGGACACGTACTCAGACTCAGCAGTATCTGTAAGATTCACCAGTAGACTATTTGCCCATGAAAAACAAGATGAAACTTCTACATGATAACAAAAATCACTTACTAGAAACTTAACACTTGGGAGCAAGCCAAAATTACACTTAGCCTTGTTATTTGAATATATAGATATATATTCCCACTTGGGGAGGAACATATTTCATTCCCAGAACAAAAATGTGCCCCAGCAAACTGTGTCAGAAAGGCAAGGCATGAAGCTGTCAACACTCGTCACCTATAATGAACGTGAGCAGTTCAGAGAACTGGAGCTACCCTGTGTGCGGGGGAGCATCTACCCAGTCTAAAGCTCAGCCAGTCGTACTCCAAAAGTTCAGATTGTTCCCAGGGTAACTAATTTGTTCTGATAAAACACAGAATGGAGAAGAGGAAATGAAAACATGTATTAGTAATGAAGGTCTACGACTTTTGTACAATAAACTATATGTGCTGGCTGTGAAGACAGCATTTCTAGGCTCCAAAATTTGAACTCCTTTGCTATTAAAACTGTCAGTTAGCCAAGACCTTGTATGGCATTTGAAAGATTTACTTCTGTCTGTCAAATAAAAATGGATACAGTTCTTTTCCACTCAGTTATTTTTTTAAATAACATCAACATAAACTAAGTCATTAAGTTACAGCAAACAAATAAAAACACGATATGGACTATTCCAAGTGCTCCCCTTTATGAACACTAGATTAAGCAGTGTGACTGTACAGGCAAGATAAAAACCTCAGGTATTGCTGACTTCAGAACTCGTAACTCTGGAACACCAGAGGGGAGAAAAAAACAAAACCAAAATAAAACAAAAACAAACAAAAAACCACCCACGCATTTGATGCTTTCTTCGCTGTAACCCAGCTAAGCCTTCTCCTGCTTTTCTCCCAACTTCAGAAGAAATGAACTCAAGTAATTGAAATTCAAGTTCCTATTTCTTCATCAGATTCTCCTTTATTAAAGAGTTTTAAATGCAAAAGCTGTATGTTGGTGGGTTGTTATGGGAGTTGTTTTTTGTTTTTGTTTTTTTATTTTATATATGCATATAGAACCTACCTTTTAGTATTACAGAAAACTGAGACAATGATTACCCCTTGCCTTGCGAGCTGGAATTCCGTATCATCTAGATACAGACTATTAGATAATTTTACAAGAAAAGTAATGAAGTAAAGGAAGTAAAAATTGTGATTCTAAATATTCATATTTTAAACTACACAACTGCTTTAATGGATCTGCAAATACAGCAACCCTTTACTTATCAAAAGGTGCCACAGTTCTGTATATTAATTAAGGATAGCAGCCACTTAATCTGAACAAGTAACTCATGGCAAAATAGCCCAAATACAATTCAAAATGAAAGTTAAGCATTTAAGTTCAAGGCCTCTGCTTGTCAAATTAAATCATTATTCACAATAAGGATTGTTTTAAGATCAAACAATACTAACTATTTTAGGATTCTTTTTAAAATGACACAGAAATATTCAAAGTTGCTAGGCACTAAAAATAGCTTCCTCCTCTCTTTATATCATATCAATCTCAATGAAAGGGTATATTTTTTCACTGTTGTTGTAAATACCATCAAGTTTGCCTTTAAAATAAGTTCCTTATGGTCAACATGACAGGAAATTACTAAATACTGCAAATTTCCACATTACAGCTAGAAAATAAAGCTATCCACACACAACAAAGTAGGATTCTCTCTATATAGTATGTGTACAATATATAAAAATATATATCAATAAGTATATGATCAAATATTTATAAATTCTTTATATGCTTTTTCAAAAGTATGCAGTTTGTTTTTAAAAGTAGAGGGAGGTGACAGTAGCAGAATTTCATTTCAATCTTGATATATTTACAGGTTTTTCAAAACACAAGAGTTTAAAAAAAGAGAATGCAGTAATAACATAACTGTGGAAATAATAACAGAAAGGAAGAAATTGTCACAACATAGTGTCACCTTCTATCCACGATATTTCATTTTTCCCACAGCTGCATGAAGTGCTTAAGAGGTTTCAAGATCAGAGAACAAAGCTAATCTCCTTTTTAATGGCACGCTGTTGCTAGTATATAAAACAGCATTTGGCCTTCTTTGTATAAGAACAACCTTCAAATATTGCATGTAGCAGAGACCAAAGAGTAAAGTCAAGCAGAACAAAGCAATTACCAAGGTGGAATTCTGCCAGCAGAGAGTTTTCCTTTCTGCCCTTCACACAACAATCTATTTGCAACTGAAACTGGATTCTTGATTCCTAAAAAGAAAAATTAGCAAAAAGAAAAAAAAAAATAGAAACAAAGCATTAAAATATTTTTCCATATTGCATTTTAATATTCATCCTGGCCAAGGAACTCAGTTTCCTTTAATTTCCATGCCTTTGTGAAATAATAGAGAGAAAACTTGTGGTAAGTTTCAATTTAATAGCAACTTTATGCTTATTCCTTCACCATTCCTATCGATGTTGCTAACGCCTTCTAACTAACTGTTTCCTTTTTTAAATAAAGCAGCACATTAAAATATTAGAAATGCTCCCTTCACACTGAAATCTCTAAATTAAAGTTCCACAGACAAAAGCAGTTTTATGAGCATTTATTTTTCAAGGTAAAGAGCTTTCATTTATATTTGATCAGAAGAAGGATTACAGGATTCGGACTTAGCTTCATTTTCCTCCCTTCTTCTCCACTTTGAGGGTATACGTTTTGTAGCAAGCAGTCCTTGAATGCTCAATTTTAGTAGTTATTTTAGATTTAAATCTATATGAGGAAATAACTTCCACATTGTAGAAATATTCTAGGATAAGGAACAAAGCTTGAAATGTCAGAATAACTACTCAATAGTAACTTTAACACAAAATAAGACCCATATGCAAATTTATCAAACCTTATAATATATCAAAATATATAATTTATCATGTGATTATATATTTTTTAAAATCTGTATTATGCAGATTTTTTTTGTCACAAGCAAAAAGTCTGACTGATGAACAGCTGAGCCCACTCTCAAAAATTATCAAGTCTGGAGGCTGATCACTCATATAGCTGCCTAAAACTCTAAGGAGAACTGCAGGACCTTGCATATCAATTAGCAACTTGCATATTAACTAAACAACCGTGTATTCCACAAACCAAATTAACACAAAGTAGTATATAGAAATGTGCCAGACCTTCACAAAAAAAAAGAAAGAAAAAAAAAAAAAAGCTTACATACTCCCCCACCTGGAAAACTTAACAAACAAGAACAAAATTTATCTTTGCACCAACATTAGTAGTAGTTTTATAACATAGAGTTAACATACCACTCAGTGCTCCAACTGCTCCAAAATTTAATGACTTTCCATCCATTATACTGGCATCACATTCTATCTCACCCAGAAGATTTAGGTTAGATCCCATTCCTGCATTTGTAAAAGGAGAATCCTAAAAGAAGAAGGAGATAGTAAGACCATACCCATGAGAGACGGTATCAAAACTTTTGCATAACTGACCTTGATACAGTGCACACTCTGATTCTAGTACTTTAATCTTCAGTAACAAAAACACTGTGCATGGGTCATCCTAAATTATTATATCAGATACTTTACACACCCTGCAGTGCGTAATATATATATATCTCAATATATATCTCAAGTGTAATGTGCTAACATAAATAACTATGCCACAATTTTGATCATCATTTATATGCATGCAAAAGCCTTATAATACAAGAAAAATCTCTTCCTCCTTCCCTCAAAACACATAATTTGGTCCCTAACTGTTCAATGATTTTAAAGACCAAGAGGCTCCCTTTGAAGTTTAAGAGTATGACACAAGAGCAAAACCAGACCATGTCTTTCCTTAAGTTCTAAACCTTAAGCCTACAGTTCAACTTTGTACATAGGAAAAAAAAAAAAAATAGTGTGTTCCCCATCATTGCCAAGGCACTCTGCAGTATTTCTATATGGCTATTCATTAGTATAAGGACAGTCATTACTATGATCCAGTAGTTCCTTGAATAACAACAACACACAAAGTATGGACCAACTTTTCATAAGCATTAACTAATTAAAAAGCAAACTCACCTGTTATTAGCATTTCCCAGATTGTTTTGCAAACTCAATGCTTTTAAAGAAGTTGTAGTAAATGTCAAATTTAAAAGCATCTATTTCTGCCTGTTTCGTCATAGCATCCCTATGACTTTAAGGACACTAAGTTTTAAAGTATCACTGGTCAGAAGTCCCACTTGCAGCCTGATACAGCCCCCTGCTCATAGGCACAGGTACGAAACAGAGCACAGAATGACGACAGAGAGCAGAGCAGGACAGCTACGAGTGCAATGTCTACAAAGCTTCACGTCTGCTCTTACTACAATAGGATAACAGCTTTCCACAACGAATAAAGGGATGGTTGTGCAGTTCTCCTGATCTACCCTTGGAGGAAAATGCTACTCCCAGAAAAGCCATAAAGGAACTTAAATAATGAAGGCATTTTGCTTTATTAATTTCCCAGCTCTTCACATAGCTCCTTTATGAGGTGAGGGACTCCTTTAGTATACTCTGATGAACAAATTTATAATATAAAAATGTGGGTGAAGTAATCACTAGAATAAAAAAAAAATTAAGTAGATGAGGTCTAGGAAATATTTAGATATCAAGTGCAGAAGGATGGTCAACTATGTGATTTTACAATTTTCCCACACTATAATAGATCTTGGAATTCGCTCTATACATTTAACACTGAAAACTCTCAATCACAGCAAAACAGAAAAGGAAGAAGAAATTTTAGCATTCAATCATAGCAAAAAGGAAAAGGAGGAAGAAATTTTAGCATAATGAAACATTTGCAACTTCATGTACAGTGTAGAACTTTCCCTAGAAAAGGTGGAAGAAAGAAAAACAAAAACAAAAGCTACTGAGAGGATGGCCTTGAAAAGGTAGGAGACCGCAGGGCAGCAGCTGCCATGGCCAACTTCACTGTTCCCCAGGCAAATTCAGCTCATGAAGTTCTGGGGGGAAAAAAGATGGAGCAGAAGAGCAGCTGAAGGAAGGGAATAGTGGAAAGTCCATAGAGGACAAAAGGAAAACAGGAACGCATTAGGATAAAGAGTGCTTACTCCTAGAACTAAGCTCCTTGTTCGTGAGTAATCAGAAAGTCACCTGAAAGTCAGGAGATAAACGTCATCTTCCAAAAACATTCATTCAACATGTTATACTCAAAAGCATTAGTAAGGCCACAAAACAAAGAACTCGTATCTTCAGAATGAATGTCACAGCCAAACAAATAGGTAGTAGGACCCAGCATGAAATACAAGACTTAGTTACACTGTCCAGAATCCTCATGCAAGCAAGATATGAACTTCTTTGTCACCAGATAAACACAATAGTCAAGACTGAATAGGAAAATATACGGTAACAGAGTGGTACTAGTTTAGTTTATTGCTAAAAATAAACAAATGAATAAACAAGGTGTCTTTAATGCTTTGAAGCTGCACCTTCACCCGCACAGCACTCCCAGGACAAGGAATGCCACCTGAGGTTCTCCCTACAGAATAGTGGTAAAGAAGTTTGCTAAATCAGTAACGTTGACAATGTCTCTTTGGTGCCGAATTTTGTTCATTTTAGGACAGGGTAGGAATCTTACCATACAGTCAGTTCACCATCAATTAACTTTCCAGGCAAAAGAAATGAAGACAATTCCAAGCACATGTTCAGAAGCCGAGAAGCTTTACTCAGCTTTGCAGTCCCAGAGTGCAACTAGTTAAGATGGTCTCAGAATTGCCAAGATGCCCTGCTCTAACTTCACAGCTGCGACAGAAGATCTGATAACAACTTCAGACACCTCAGGAAGCAGGTGAGAACAGCTGGGATAACTACCAAAGTTTTGGGGAGATGAAATATGAAGTCTTTGAAATGAGGCGGGAGGAAAAAACATTACAACAAATGGAGACAAATTTACACCTACTTCTAGAAAAAAAGCAAAGGCATGATACATACCACATAAATACATCTCTTTTTGAAAACATGAATCTCTGTAAAGCCAGATTAAAAGGGGTGAAGACTATGGTAACAGTGTGACACAATTTAGGAAAATTAAGAAGTATTTTAAAATGAAAATGTAAAACCTTTTGGACATGCAGAAATATTATTAAAACAGAAATTCTGCATGCTGTTAAAGTTGAAGAAATAAGCTAACTGAAGCAGCCTTTTTTTACCCCAAACTGCATAAAAAACTATATGACTATCAAGGGGCAAGAGGGCACACAATCAAAGCAGGTATCCAGGTAGGGGAGAAAGGGAAAGGAGGGAAGATGCTATAACACAGAAGGCATCTTTAAGAGTTTCTTTTATTTAGAAGATGCAAACAGAAATTAGCCTTTATATTTCTAAGCAGACTGAAGGCATGAGATAAGCGAGTAACACAGACATGAGCTTTGCAGGTTAAACCCTGCTACAATGTAAAAGTGAAAAAGAAGAGAGAAAAACAAGAAAACAAGGTTATTTGAAGCATTCTGGCAAAAGAGAAGCTTTCAAATGTGTGAAAAATACTGCACAACCTGGTAATGACTCCATTACTGAAGGACCGCTATATCTACAACACAAATCTGTAGCAAAGGAGATAATGGAAAGCTTTAGGAAAAAGAAATGCTTATTTAATATCTTAAGTTTTTTCCCATCTCATAAAAATTCTTAAACTACTGAGCGTATCATTTTCATTTTTGGATTTTTTTTTTCCTCCTCTTCAAGATGTATTTATAAATGCCCTGGCAGTAATTACGGGCATGCTGAATTTTCTAGCTGTGGTCAAAGTTGGAATGCTCAAAAAAGTTACTCAACACTAAGAGTCCCAAATTAGGTCTAGCCAAATAGCTCCAATGGTCCACTTTCAACATGCCAAACATCTTTGATATAGTTTTGGCCAAGGTTTGCTTGCAACTTTTAAAAGAGATTCAAAGTCAACAGGCTTTTCTTTTTACACGCTGCAATTTTAAGATTTATTTTTCTGTGGGAACTTAGTGACAAGAAGTAGTAGTCTAGAACGATGACTCCCTTTCAAGTAGATCAGCTAAAATGTTTTTAAAGAACATTTTTGTCACAGATGGCTGCTACTCACTTTCCTACAGCAACATTGCTGGCACTGGGCTTTTACGTTTAAAGAAGAGTCCTTGGGGCTAAGACTGTATATTCCAAAATGGAATTAATTACTAAAAAATAAATTTTAAAAAAATCAATGACCCAATTTAACAAGAAATGAATGTTTTCACTGCAAAACTTTATTGAAAAATACATTTCTTGAGTATACTACTAGGTTAAAAATAGCCTTTGTTTTCAGCCACAAAAAGAAAAAAAAAAGGACCAATTTCAGCAGCAAGCTGATAAAAAAAAATCAAAAATTTTAAATTTCAATTTAAATCATGTTTACAAGGAACATTCTACTGAAAGCAGATTTAAAAAATACACACACATTAATAAAAAGCCTAATGAAAAAGTTAGAAATCTTAAAAAAGCTTAAAACTGCACACCATCCTCCCAGCCAGCCATGGAATTTCACTAAAAAAAAAATCAAGCTAGGGAAAAATAAAATCCCCTTCAGCTTCAAGAGAAATTCAGTCTTCAGGTGACTGATGCATGCAGAAATGAAGCCACAGTGATCATGTCTCTGTACAGGCCTACACTGTAAATGAGGAATCCTGTCAAGCAACTTGTCCAGCCCCTTGTGTTATCAAAACCAGAAAAAGTTTACATGGCTATTTGTTTGGCTACAAAGGCAGCTCACGAACCAGAGAGCATGACTCTCCCCTAATCAGCTTATCAAATACAGCTGATGCTTCTGAAGCCTCAGTATTCTGGGTCAGCTGCTCTTGCTGGTTTGCAAGAGTAATTAACCTTTCCTCTGATAGCTGCTAGCCTTACATATTAATCACAGAACACTATTTCACTCGAGATTCCTCAAGTCCAACAAATGGTTGTTTCTTTTCCATTTAGAGCCTGCAAAAATAAAACAAAGAACAGACAGCATACCACAAGCAAACTGTCAGCTTGCTCATAAAAGATCAAGAGCAAGCTTTGAGTCTCAACGAGTCTTTGAAGTGATGCCTCTTGAATTAGCTGAAATTCTGTGTAATCGGAGTTGTGTAATTGAGCGGAACTGAGGGGGAAAAAAATCATCTTTTGTGACACTTCCATGAAAAGACATTTGTGTCGTGCAAAGACTACAGATTTTTGGAATACAGAACCAGAGAGTCTAGAGAACTTAAAAAGTGCTTAAAATATTTCAGATAAACTCACTGCAATGTGTTCAGAAAAATACACAGCAAACAAAATAAGTTAGAAACAGTACTCCGCATCAGAATCTCTTATTGCTCCTACTGCTATCTGCCACGCTAGACAGAATTTTGTTGTTTGTCTTAATCTGCATTACAGTGGCAGACAAAAACAAGTAAGCTTAGTTTTCATACAATTTGTCAATTCAAAATGCTAAAATATTTTAAGGAAAAAATTAGTATTTTTTTGTGCATAATGAAAAGGGAAAAATGATAGCTCATTAGAGGGACAGTCAGTAAACAAACCTTTTTTTTACCTTCAAAGTTCTACAATTGATGAGAAAATTTATTGTTTTCTTTGTTGATCTGCCATGTGCAATTTCTGTTTTTCACAGAGCAACAGAAAAAGCATATTGGATATAAAGCAGAAGGCAAAACTCCACAAGTGACAGAGATCTCAGGAGATCATGTTTACAATGGGATACAAGCAGACACAAACCTTTCGGCATTTTGAAAGCTGAACTCTAACATTTTGGAATTACTCCTACAGGATCCAAAAACTGTCACTACAAACCACACCGTTTTCTGTTTCAAGTATGCCTTTGACTTTTCTTCAGTGCAACTGCATACACAAACATTTAAAAAGAAGCCCAGATCCCAAACCCAACATTCTTCATCCCACGAATAAAGTGAATGGCCCATAATTAAGAGGTTATATAGGTCATTTAATGAATAAATGAAAAAAGCAATAATTACACTGATGGCAGCAGTTCAACAATCTGAACAAATTGGTATTTCATCTCAAAGACAGAAAGAGGAAAAAAGTCTTAGATGATATATATAAAATTCCACCTGAGGTAACTACAAAACAATGATATGGAACAAAGAGAGGCATCATCAGAACAGCAGCAAGACAGAAGAAGGATGCCAAAAGAATAATTTCATTTAAAAAGTTTCAGTTTGAGATTAAAGTTGTAACTTCTTAAAATAAATGACATTTCATAATATTTGCCTATATTAAAGCAAAAGAAAAGATTCTTGGGAATAACAAGCACAGCTAGGTACAGCTGCAGGACAGCAAGATATATAGCTATTAAGTTAAATTTCCTAAAATACATTTTCCTATTTCTAGCTCTGGTACACGATAAAAAATCATAAACCAAACCAGACTTTATTCTGCTGAGGAGGGAACTGGCTCAAAGAACAACCTTTTGAGAGAACAGTAGCAAGTAGTTAGCAGTCAGCTGTTAGCTTATAAAAGTGCATTATAGATAATTCCATTATAGAGATACCATTTGTGTTCACCTAGATAAATCTGAATGTGCAAAATAACACATGAAAGTATATTTGAACGGCTCAGTGAAGACCAGAAGTACTATTCAACAGCAGTGAAGTTTGCCAACTTAAAGCACGGCTCAAATCTTGGCAGTTAGTCAGTACGTCTAACACATACTGAAGTATGTACTGCCCACCTCACACTAACCCCATCAAATATGATAATTCACATTTTCTGAACTCCTGTGTAAATAAATCCACTGCTGATTCTCTGGAAATACTCCAATAAATTCTAAAACCAGGAAGTTATTTTTACAGCACAGCACTTACCTTCCCTTATACTACCCTACTACACTACTAGGTTACTACACTACTAACCAAGTTGGAGAAGAAAAATTCCTGTAATGAGGAAATAATAGACCTAGGACCAAATTTAGATCTAAGAAATTCTTTTATCTTTCCTCTGTTACCTTATTTTATAAAAACCCTTCACTGAACACAGATGCTGTAAGATCTCACCACTCCTAAATGTCACTCTTCCAAATGCTGGTTAAGACAATCTTAACACATATTACCCACAGTTGGTCATAAAATTCTGAACAAAAAATCATTATCTTCTACTGAAGTCAAATTGATTGTCTGAACAGCTGCATATAAACTCCTATCCTATCAGAGATGATACAGAAAAATAAGTAAAAGCATATGAAAAATAGCCTTTAAAAATACATTACAGTAAACACATAGCAGAAATGTGTTGTGAAACAAATATACATTCTTTATTTTCATAAAGTTTTAAGTCCTTTATGTGATGGAAGAGAACCTTAGGTTTTTGCAATCACTTTTGTAGAACTATGCTGAATAATTGAAAAAGATATGAACACTATAATCCGAAACAGCATACTCAGAGACAGTTAAATCAATGAGAGTGTTAATCAGATTACTAGAAACTAACTACAAATAATTTGTTTGGATAAATTTGTTTATAATTTGTTTGTCAGTAGGAAGAAAGGATTGAACAGACTTTCTAGTTAACATATGCGACCACCAGCATGGTATTTTTCCCCCATGTAAGAAGCGAAGTTAGTGCAGACTACCCCATAGGCTGGCAAGTTTCAGAGCGTTAGATAAGCACTTAGTAATTGTTATTCTTGAGGGTTAAAGATTATCTAAACTATACCCAAGACGATAACAGAATTGCATCGAGTAGATACTTTTTATTTCATTTATATTTTTAGAAAGTCTTTAAAGTACATTTTCTCCAAACCACTGTGAAAAAAGTGAAATTGCAGAATACCTTCCACAACTGCACAGACATTTAAGACAAAAAGGGAAAACTCAGTACATTTCCTGTACAAATTATTATCTTCCTACAGAAAAAACTGACAATGTACCTGTGAGAGATAGTGCTAGTCAGAAATTCATACCTCTAACTCTATAAGTGCTGCAGTTACTGCATCTGTTGCAAGAGCACCAGCCTGTAGCTTTTCAATTGCCTGTAAAACAGAATTTTTGCTTGATGATTAGGTGATACTGATATTATATGGCTAACCATATACTTACTTGAGAACAGCAGCTTTGCAAATTAGTTTAAAATGACATAAAAACAAGTGGCAATAGCAGGTAAGGAGTTGGAGATGCAACTGAAAGCATGATTTTATTACTAAGTCATTCTGAAATTGCATTTAATAGCAGGTTCCTGCACAATCAAGTTTATAGCATTAGCAATTCCTACACCTGGTGTTCCCAAACACTCACTGTTTCAGTCAATAAATTATTATTTTTCCTTCTGAAGTTCAACATGAATCCCTCAGACTGTACAGGGTAATAGTCACCAAATTGAACTGATCCAATAAGCAAGCTTATTTAAAAAAACAATACATGAAAATAAATCAAATAAGACAATATTATTTTTAATTTATACACACACAAAAAGATTTTTTTCAGATCCATATTGGACAAGCCCTTATAGCCAAGTTCCCAAGAAAACAGCTATGGTTGCATCTTGCAAGACAAAACTGGTATTGTTGGTCCTTAATACAAGATATTTATGTTGGCTACCTAGTTTAAGGAACCAAATGGAATCTCAAATTAGACTTAAATTCAACAGCAACAACCTCTTTTAGCACATAATTATGTGGAAAATTAATATCAACAGGGCCCATACCCAACTTTAATGAAGCTGATGTTGAGTTTGGATGATTTGAGACTGCTGATTACAAAATTAGATTGGTATTAGGATTGAGCAACAGAAGTGTAAAATGAAGTGTTAATTATCAAAAGCCAAGTCTGAGACTCTTCTAAAAGGCCAGCCAGGCTCCCCATCTCCTCCCTGGAGAAAGTAAAGGCATTACAAATTTTGGAGACCAGTCTTCCAGCTTCTCAACTGACACTTAGTAGATGAAATTTGCCAGCTACAAAGTTTCTGGAGACCAAAAACTTAATTTCAAGGGAAATTAAAATCTTGCTATTTTTTCCTTTCCAGATTTGGAAAGAGTTTTTTTTTGTTTTGTTTGGTTTGGTCACTGTTTCTACCTTCCCTGCCTTTAAGAAGTTACAGCTACCAAGAAAAAAAAAAAGTTCTAGAAATCCCTATACTCACAGTCTAGATGCTACAGCTAAAGTTCCAAAAAAAGTGGAAGCAGATGAAGGAAAAGTCCAAAGATACCACACCAATGTCTAGAAAGTCCATAGCTCCAGGAAGACAGTAGGAAGCTTTCAGTGGAGGTCCTGCTATGAACCTGTCCTATTATCCCACTGTTCCTTGGGTGTCTGCTATTTGCCCCTGCTGAAAACAGAACACTGGAAGAAACTTATTTCTTATGTACCTCTGTGTAAAACTGTGGCACTGGAAGACATACCTTCTGACAGGCCCTTTTGCACACATGCTTGTATTCTTTAGCTTTGGATTCAGAATGGTAACCTGCACCTACAATTAAGGCAAAAAGAGAAGAGATTGTATTACCCATCAAACCGGTGCCTTTCGATCACATCAGCAACAAAGACACACAAAACCCACAAGATCCACACTTAACCTGGCTAACACCGAAATTTCCTTCTTTAAAATCAAGGACTGACACTTTTTGCATCACAACTTTATTTCAAAACCATGCAGTAATCAATGGAACACACAGCATACATGTAGATGCATACAGGTATAAATCTCAGTGTAATATAATCTGTGCCTATAATGCTCTCCAGAAGACTCCTTTTTTACTCATTCTTGCAGAAATTCCAGTAAGTTATTTCATTATTCCTGTGCTACTTGGCGTAGAAAGGGAGTCCTTAGTTTTAAGGGAAACAAATTTCCATTTTTACCTCTAATCTGCAAACTGCATTCTGTTCCTTTTTTCATGTTTATACTAAGATACTAGAGCTTAACATTTCCACTTCAAAACCTAGAGCAACTTGAAGTACAGCTCATGCCCTTTGTTTCTTCACTTTCTCCCCTTTTACAGGGGGAATCACAGTAACAGTCACAATAACTGTCCTGCTGCATTTAATCATTTTATGCCCTGTTTTTTTTATTTTTCTTTTTTTTTAAGCTACTGTGCCCTATTTCCATATCTGAAAAAAATTCATTGATCACTAGATGACTAAATAAAAATTACAAACACAATAAGAACACTGATATTCAAGGTCAATTAAAAAAATAACTTGGAAAATATATCTCAGGTTCTCTTTCTTCATTTATCATAACGTTAGTCTTGAGAAATTCTAACAAAACCAATTCTAATACTAGTGAAGAAAGAAATAAATTTAAAAAGAGTAAAGTCAATATATTGATGAATTTTGCTCTTAGATTAGAATACCAGGATCTTTGTATATCTACCTATGGATATCTACCTAAGGCTGAATTTAACATTTTAAACGGTTTAACCTAAAGAAATAGGGGTAGGTGGGAGATTAAGAAGAAAAGGTAAAAAGTACCTTTCAGAACACCCACCCAACCCAGGGAAGCTACCTATACTTTTATTGCCAGCTTCCAAAATCCTACAAACAGTTCTGGAGATGGACTCCCCACACCAACATTTATGCCCAAAGCTCATGCCACTTCATTAATGTACTAGTAGCTCCAAAACCAATACCCGAGTTTAAGTGGCCTTTAAGTCTGCATATACACATGCTGTGTTTCTGCATCTTACCTGCATGAACGAGCACAAATCCCACTCGTTTCCCTCTTTGGATCTGCTTTGTTTCATGCTCTTTGACCAGCACTTTTACAGCTGTAACCTGAGACGATTTGGAAGGTATCACTTCTACTGAACTTATCCCCTTCTCCATGATCACACATTAAGATCACCATCTTCTACTGGAAAAGAGCATGCTTCCATTCAAAAATAAACTCTGCGGAGGAATCATCCTAAAATCAAATCACATGCATATGTTAGATACTGACTTTCAAGAGACTTATTTCATATAAATCAACTTTAGAAGAAATATTATGACAAAAGGTTTGAAGTGAGGGAACTACTGCCAAAATAAGTTCTGCCTTTTCCTTAGCTAACTCTACTAACGTGACCTAAGATAACCAAAAGCTGGGAAAGTCTGTTGCAGAGAGCCAGGACACGTGCTGGCATGGCAGAACCACCTGTGCCCAAACCACAGGTTAAACTCTAAACAGAAAGAATTGATATGTTCAAATGTTTCAAGAAGTAAATAAACATGTAGCTTTCCCACATGAATGGAGAAAACTTCTTGAATGTACTAGGATATTCCACTATGGATCATGTAAGTCCTGTCTACTTTGAAAGTGATTATTTGTGACCTAAAAAACTAGAAAGTGCAAATAAGTAAAGAAAGAAGCTGCTTATGCATTTAAATACCAGATTTGCAAATATTACATTACATTGCTCATTCCAAAAACTAACTACTACTATATCTGCACTACCAGAACAATGAAGAGGATGTTTGGTAAGACTCCTCGTTGGCATAAAATAGGCAAATTTACTGGCTCACCAGAATTATCTGCTCAGTAATGGTAAGTAGGCCATTTTTTTAGAAACCTATTTTTATATTTTCCCAAAAAATATATGTTACATAATATATATTTTTTTACTTTTAAAATTGCAAATGTAATTATAAATATATATATGTGTATATATAAAATAAAAGACAATTAAAATGTAAAGAGAAAAAAAAATAATGAACTACATCTAAAAACAAGATTCTCTTCCACTTATAACTTGGAATCTAAAACTAAAATCATAATCACTACAACTTATTTCCTTTTTGGAAATGACAATAACCAGGAAAGCTCCGACAGCCTTTGGTAGCAGCAGTAACGTAGAGCATGAACTGAAATAGAGCTGGCTTGCTAGAAACCAACCTCCTTGTATCTTGTTACCCTGCACACAATACATCACACCTATGGGGGTATGACAAAAACTTAAGCAAAATGCTAGAGGAGTAAATGTGGAACACATCGTTTTGCAGAAGATGAAGATGGTAACAAGGGTAACAAAAATGATTTTTTTTTTCTTTAGGTAGAGATGCTGCTGAAAACCTGACTTAGGTAAAGAAAGAGCCTGAAAGCTCTTTGTTACCGAGGCAACTAAGGCTTCACATACACATGGGGTTGACAACAGGTTGGTTTGTGCTAGCAAGGCAGTGCCACAGTTTGCGGAGTGGGCAAAAAGCCAGTGCTCACAGCATCACCCCTCCCTTCATAACACCCCCTCCACACGAGTCAATCTCAGCGAATCCCTTCCATCCCAACCATCCCCCCAAGCCCTGTCAAACCCCATCCACAAACTCTCTGCTTCCATCCTGCGGGTTCCCCCATGGCCTAACCCTTCCTGTGGGGTGTACGGCAGGTCCCCCCTGGCTCCCCTGAGGCCGCTGCTCTGCGGTTACGTCCCCGGGGTACTACAGGTACCCTGAGAGCCAAGGAAAGGGCGACACGCGCGATTCCCCCTGGCAATGTACAGCACCACATCATTAACGACTGGGACACGGCAAGAAGCCCACGTGCGAACGCTACAGACCGCGAGGAGGGAAGAGCTGGACTCGCGCACGCACTGGTAACCCCCTCGCGGTGTCCCTGCGGGCCCCGCGAGGCAGGTCCTTTCCAAGAGCTTTTCGTTCACACAGTCGCTTGTCAACACGGGCTGAGGCGACTCGGGGCATCGTGAAGGCACTCGGCACAAACCGAACCGACCTCGGCCGCCTGCGCCTCGGCGGCGGCACGGGGCATACAGGAGAACCAGGGAAGGGAGGGAAAAGCCGGGAAACAAGCACTTTATTGGGAAAGTTATCGGCACAATTAAGGGCAACGGCGACACGAGGCGGCCCGCGGGCCCGCGGAGAGGCCGCAACGGCGGGCCCCGCGCCAGGAAACGCCGCTGCGCGCGCGCCGCGCCGTCGCCATGACGACGGGCGGGTGACGCCCGCGGGGGCCGTGACGTCGCCGTGACGCCCAAGGGGAG
>VWPW01000103.1:25032-83550 GCA_013389825.1 Crypturellus undulatus
GGGCAGGGCGGAGCACTCACCCGCCGCCGCCGCCGGCAGCCGCGCGCGCACCCGCAACCGTCCGCCCGCCCGTTGCCCCGGTGAGCATGAGGCGTCCCGCCCACACGGCCCCCGCTATTGGGCAGAGCGGGCCAGGCGACCGGAAACCGCGAGCACGGGGGGGGCGGGGCGTTAAAGGGCCAGGCGCCCTCAGCGCCCCCCCCCCGTGGGGGCGCAGGCGCCGTTGGGACCGTTTAGGCTGCGCGGGGGACGGTTTAACCGCCGCCGCGGAGCGCAGTTTCCGGAGCTGAGAGGTTCCCGGCGCTTCTGCATTTAACATACGGAGGAGCCGACCTCTCGGGTAAGATCTCGGCTCCTCCCTGTCTTTGCTAAAAACAACCGCAGCAGCCGGCGGTTAAAACGGTTCCTCAGGCGACGGGAGCTTCGGGTCTCGGCAGGTCGGTTGCCCGAAAACCGCTTGCTTCGGCCAAACTACGTCTTGAAAGGAGATTCTCCACAAATTAAGTTTCTGCAGTTTGTACCTGGAGATCTCCTCATTCACCAGCTGCAACACCATTCCAATCTATTAAAAACCCATGAGATAATTTAAATGCTTATGCTTCTTATCATCATTCTCATTAAAAAATACAACAATTTGGCCTCCCTAGTATATGTGGTATTTTAGCCTGCCATGTTATGTGATACGTGATATACTACATTAAACAAATGATTTGAGCACTATCTTGTCAAGACACACAAATCCTTTCCCCTGAAATACATAACATCATTTTTACACCCCACCCCAGATTTCATTCCATCTCCACTATGTCCTGATCTTTCTGGACACTAAGGAGGCTCCTTCCTACCTGTCTTATGCTCGTAATGACCTCCTTTTTCACCCAATAAATAACTACGTGCTCCATTAATTTTTGTATTATTGCCTTTTTTTCATAAACCTTTCATAAGCCTTAAGATTTTTNTGTTATGTGGTACGTGATATACTACGTTAAACAAATGATTTGAGCACTATATTGTCAAGACACACAAACCCCTTCCCCTGAAATACATAACTATCATTTTTACACCCTGCCCCACATTTCATTCCATCTCCACTATGTCCTGATCTTTCTGGACACTAAGGAGGCTCCTTCCTACCTGTCTTATGCTCGTAATGACCTCCTTTTTCACCCAATAAATAACTACGTGCTCCATTAATTTTTGTATTATTGCCTTTTTTTCATAAACCTTTCATAAGCCTTAAGATTTTTATGATTTAATGAGAAATACACACAAATAAAAATCTCCATTTTTCAGCACACCTTTTGGGGAACCTTTATGAAGGTCAGCTCTCGTCTTTGATATTACCTGCCACTTCCTCTTATGCTGGGTAAAACTGCAAGAAATCAATACTTAAGTAAAATCTGAGGTGGTAACATGGTACTTCAGATGCGTCCTTCAGCTTAGTTACTTCTCAGAACTTGAAATGATTGTTTTAATCTGATACCCTCTGTTTTCTGAAAGAGAAGTTCCGAGAGCTTTTTTTTTTTTTTAAGAGAGAAAAAGATAGAATATATGTTCAGCAGTGACCCCGTATGTTCAATGAGAAGAATTTAAACGCACTTGCAGCCGAGCAGAATCACAGACATTCATACTGGTACAAGGATCTCTCCACCAGGAGCACTTTAGCCTGGTGTAGTTGGGAACATCCCATGAGCAGTGTTTTGAGAAGCGTCCTCAGATTTCTGAGCGGCTCTCAGTTAAGAACCATGTGTAAAATGTGTGCTATTATGTACCACCAGGCCAAGCAAAGGCATTTGCGTCTGCTCAGGGAAAAGATCAGAAAACCAACCTCTCTCTGCTGCCTCAACTCCGTTTCAGATCCAGTTTTTCATGAGATTGGAACATCTACTATCAGCATGTCACATATTTCCTCCAGCAAGGACCTTTCTTGCAGGGATTTGTTGGTACATTTTGGAGTTTCTCTAAGAAAATAAAGGTAACAGACATACTATGCAACTATCTGTTTGATTCTCTCAAGTTCAGACCTACATATCCAAAAACAACCATTCAAGTAGAATCATAGAATGCCTAAGCAACCCCTAGAGGATGGGTTGGAAGGGACCTCTAGAGATCATCTACTCCAACCTCCCTGCACACTCAGGGTCACCTAGAGCTCATGGCACAGAACCGCATCCAAGCGGGTCTTGAAGATCTCCAGAGAAGGAGACTCCACAACCTCTCTGGGCAGCCTGTGCCAGTGCTCTGTCACCCTCACCGTCAAGATTTTTTTTCCTTACGTTCCTGTGGAACTTTTGGTGCTCAAGTTTGTGGCTGTTTCCTCTTGTTCTGTCGGTGACCACCAGTGAAAAGAGGCCAGGACCATCCTCCTCACTGCCTCCCTTGAGGTACTTATACACACTGACCAGGTCCCCTCTCAGCCTTCTCTTCTCCAGGCTGAACAGGCCCAGCTCCCTCAGCCTCTCCTCACAGGGCAGATGTTCCAGGCCCCTGATCATCCTCGTGGCCCTGCGCTGGACTCTCTCCAGCAGCTCCACATCCCTCTTGTACTGGGGGGCCCAGAACTGGACACAGTGCTCCAGATGTGGCCTCACCAGGGCTGAGTAGAGGGGCAGGATCCCCTCCCTCGACCTGCTGCAGACACTCCTCTTAACGCACCCCAGGACCCTATTGGCCTTCTTGGCCATGAGGGCACCCTGTTCGTACTGGTTTGTTATGATGATGGGAACAAAAGTCTGAGAAAAGAGGAAAACTGCTTGATATCTCTGAAAGTTACAGCACATCTAAGTCTGATTGTTTTGTTAGTAGGACTACGTAACTTCATTAAGAGACCCGTAACAATCCATTTAGCTATTCGCCTGATGGCACGCTTGAATTTAGAGGTGGAGATGTTGAGCTTCAACCACAGGTGCAATGAAGCAGAGGAGGAGGAGAGGATCAGCATAGTTCAGATTTCCTTTCCAGCAGTTTTGTTTGCTTGTTTGTTTTTCTTGTGAGGCAGCTGGAGAGCTTCTTTACATAAGGAGATCCCAATGTAACAAAATTACTTTGTCCTCATGCTATAAAAAGAAACATTCCAGTCAAAGAGAAGCTGAACCTCAGCTTCAGCAGGTTTCCGTGCTTTTGGACGCCTGCCAAAGGACAGAGGAGCGAAGAGAAACGAGCAGAAGAGGATAAGACCTATCCCACTCCCATAGCCTTGCACCTTCAACAAAAGAGCGTCAAACTCTCGATCTGAGGCAACTAGCACTTCCAATGGGAGGTTTTTTGGGAAGCAGCCAGTGAAAATGTAGGCAAGAATGTAAAAACATAGTCTTTTGTCAACCATCCCAATTTAGGTTAAGATCATTACAACTGAGTTCTGCCATCAGTAGAGAAAGAAGCTGAAAACACTGACACATATGAACAGAAACTGTTATTTGAATGATTGCATGCAAGAGGAGAATGGCATCTGAATGCAATTGTAAAGACTGGAACCAATCCATTCAGATGCTGAATTATTAATCCTCCTGAAAGACTGCTTGATCTTTGCAGGTAGCACAAATAAGCCAGCAGTCTTTTCCAGGCATGCTTGTTGTTTTCTCTGCAAATGAAGAGGCCCCTTCTTTGACATTCAGCCAGTAAAATAATGTTTTTTCCAGATAATGAGCAACTTTACATGAGGAGAGTACTCTAGCATTTTGGACCTGTCTAAATAGCATTCCCTGTGCTCCCAGCTGCTCAACACCCACACAGAGTTATTTCCAAGGCTTGTCCCGTAGCATCTCAAAAACAAAATCCAACTCAGTATGATACGCTCTTTCAGCCAGCTTTCACAGTTGTAACTAGATGGGGGCCAAATCACAAGGCACAAGACTTTTGAGAAATGAAACTTCAAATATGCATTTGTCAGATGTTGCCAAAGCAATGAGAGTTTTGTCTCCATGCCCTAAAGATGGAAAATGAGTTATATGAATATTGGGTATGTATTGGCGATTATAGCAGGGTAGTCATCTCCTCATCAACTGTTGTGGGAAGCCAATAAGCCAGGACTCACAGAACAGTGGTTTTCAAAGTTGTATCTTTTCATGCCATACAAAACCATGGTGCAGACTTAATAATGACAATTTAAAAGAACATATTTTGGAAAACAGACCAATTTGGTGACTAAGTAGAACTTGGACTAGATTTTCTCCACAGGTTTTTATCATCTCATTATTTTTATGGCTTTTGACCTGCATGGTTGCTTTCTGCAGCTTCGTCCAAAGCAAAGTCAGTTTATTGCATTCAAGGTGTGATACAGGTTTCAGCAGGCACTCTTCACAACCTCCTTGACTTAGATTCTGTGATACTAATCCAACTGCAACAAAGAGAAAGTGTTCAAGGCATTTAGGTTTGCTGTGAAGCTTTAAGAATAATTGTCAGAATAATTTTCATACTGGAGAAGATATTCAGGATGTAAAATGAGAAAAAAGATCCCATTCATATTGCTCAGTCTAGCTCATAAGCGCTCTCAGCAAACTCACATTTCAGAGTGGTTGAGATTGATATGAACATCTATGCAAGTTTATTACAGAAAAGAATTTGCACTTTTAATCTTTTAATTACTTTTTTGTAATGTTTAAGTTTATTACTGTTTTTACATTTAAGTTTATTACTGTTACCTCTGTTCTGTATATTTACAATACTCTGGCTTACTGCAGTCATTTGTGTTGAAAGCATCTTTGCCCATGAGGGTGACTCCGATGAAAATTTTTGGCTTCTTGAGAAAACTAACTAATTTTATTAGTACATTTATATTCCCTCTAAGTGTCATTGGTCTGCATACACTTATTTTATGGTATTACCAGTCTTGCAGCTAGTTCTGTGGACATCATCTTGTGCAGAGGCCCCTGGTCTCGGTGAGCTCCGTGGAGGGCCGTCTACAGCCCGTCATCAAGGTGGCCAGACTGGTCTTCTGAGCAGAGAAGGTGATGGATCATATGGGAGGCAGATGGGGTTCCACGAAGCACAAGGTTTCTTTCATTAAAGCAAAATCTGAAAATTAAAAAAAAAAAAAAAAAAAAAGCTAACAAAGCATTTATTTTGCAAAGTCAAGCAGTTGGACACCAAAATACAACAAAGGCTGCCTCTCTTCATGGAATTTTCCTTTCAGACCACAGCTCAAAGAAAAGAATCTGTTCTTGTAACTGAAAAGAAATGCCATAGTTGGTCACAGGTTCCATGCTTCTTTTTTCATTTTGACATGGTTTTGTTTCCCAGGCATTTTCATTTAGCTTCCTCATACAGAGCTCTCAAATTTACCAGATGAGAAACACTTTACTTCTTATCAACCTGCCAGTTTTTGAAGTTTCTCCTTGACAACTCGTACTCATCGGGAGGAAAAAAAGAGGGGAGCGGTGTTGTTTGAGGGAATTACTGTTTTTTCCCCTCATGCCTGGCTGTCAGGACGTCCTCCCGAACAATTCTAGGGGAGGAGCCGATGCCGCACTCGGCGCCGCGCCGCTTCCCGGGTTCGCTGGCTGCTGGGGATGCCCTGTGGTCCCTGCTGCAGAAGTGGTCAAGGAGCAGGCTGGGTTGCTCAGACTGTGCTCCCATTCCTGCCCCAAGCCCTGCGCAAGCCCAGGCCATCAGTTCTCAGCTCAGCCAGGCACCCACTGGTCCTGGCATTAAGTAAAGGGGGAAAGGAGGAAGGTAGGAAGCTTCTTTGGGGGGTCTGCGCTCTACGGCAGTGGATTCTCCATGCATGATTTGAACTACAACCACCTCTAGAAGACACTACCCTTCTGAAACAGTTTGCTATTCTTAGTCCTTTTGGTAACCACTTCTGTTAGGGCTTATATTTTCCATGGAAATACTGCCAACGGATTAGAGCAGCGGTTCAGCCACACACACTGCACATTGCAATGGACAACGTTCCTGATGAAGAGTTATGGTCCCTGACGATCTTCAACACGTGCTGTCAAAAGTCAATCTAAATCATTATCAGCCTCAACCGTCTTGCCTTGCCTTTGCCCCAGAAACACAAGAGAAAAGTGTACATGTACTGGGCAGAATTTCAGTGTGAGGCCATGAGATTTGTGCAGTGCCAAGGAGTGCACGGGACACAGTCCAAAAGCATTTGCCTGTCCAGGAGTGGCAACCAGCCTTTGGCTCCTGCCTCATTTCAAGGACAGGACGAGAGTCAGATTTGCCAGTGCACTCCATAGATCCTAGAAGCAAAGTTGTTTAAAGCTGGCATAGTCTCACACGGCTGAAAAGGAGCTGGAACAGCGTTGAGTTTGCATTACTCATGTGCTGGTGGTGAGGAGGATATAGAGTAATAATGACCTTAAGTGACATTCAATTTAAGTTGGATTCAGGGCCCCCACAGAAATATTCCTATTTGTAACACTGTACATCAAGCTCAGAAAAAATACGCTAGACAACAGATCTTTCTGTCACCTTTTTTTAGAGCAATGCAACAGCAGCATCCTGCTTCGTTGCTCTTCTTACTGCCACAGCTACAAAACCAGTTTCAGGTATGTAACTCATGAGCGAAGACAGATGCACAAGGGCCTAATTAATTCTATAGTTGAAAATACATATAGCACGGGTTGCCAAGACCTTAAGAAACTGCAGTGTTTTGGTTGGGTGCTTTTTTCTAAAATATGTGCCGGCGTAACTTTGTGTTGTTTTTGGATACCACGAAAATTGCCAACCGTTGTTATTAATTGGAAATAATGCATTTAATTTTTAGAAGGAGAGAATAATAGAAAACATACGTGGCTCTTCAGCTCTGGTTGTCTGATCTTTTTCAGTTATTAAATAAATCAAATCCTCTTGTGATTTCCACTTGTAATATTAGATCTTTAAATGTCTGGCTTACGCTCTAGCAAAACCTCTAGTGGTTGCCAACTTGGAGACAAACAACTTTACACCAGAACATCATAACTTGCTAGAAAAATTAGCTGTGTCTCATTTTTAACAGTCCTGTTTTTTTAATATGATCTTTTAGCCAATTGCTACCACTTTCACTGGTTACATGTCAATAATAAGGAAAAGTAATGTCATCTTTTAAAGATGCCATTTTTATTTTTAAAAGGAAGAGATGGTTAAAACCATCCTATGGTTGTCCATATCAGCAAGAATAACCAATTGAAAGGCATTTCTATAAGCCTAGTTCCTGCTTTTGAAATACTTAGATTTGTAAATATGTTTAAAAAAAAGGGTAAAATTCCAGTAAACAGAAATGGTGCCACTGGTTGAACAATTTGTTTCACTGAGGATCTGCACAGCTTCAGGGGACTCTGCACAAGGGAAATGCCAATGTGAGAGCACAAGATGAGAGCACCCGTGGTTGGCCTTTATTAATTTAGACAGCTACACATGCAAAGTTTTGGGGGTTTTGTGTACTAAATTTTGCAGCATTCAATGCACCATTAAGGTTCTGTTACCATGATCATCATAACTCTCACTGACATCCTTTTCTGAATAGAACTACTTTATTGAATTGTGGCCTTTGTGAAACTATCACTTTATAGCAAAAGTTTTGGTTTTAGCGGTTCATTTTAATTCAAAGCTAACGAAGGTTGCTTCAGCTTTATAAAGTTAGTTAGAATGTTGCTTTCCATCCTAAATAGCTTAAAAAGGTTAGAGAAAACGTCAGCGGTCTTATACACGTTTAAATTGATATATCATCATTGCTTTACCCAATTTACTTTTTTATCTTGGGATGAATATGTAAGGACAAAAATACAAGTTTTTGAATAAGAGCAAGTTTTGGATAGTTTTTTAAGCACCTTATGTGAAGCACAATTAGTGAACCTGACTGAGCAGTCCCTGGGTCCGGGCTAACCGAGCAGGCCGCACCAGGAGAAAGTGCTGGACAGGGCAGACTCCATTGGGAGAAGCTGACAGGATTCACAGGAGAGACAAGGGATTTTCCTTACGAAGGCAGGAACGATGCCAGATCACGTCAGCGGTGCTGCCCGATGGGACTGGCGGAGCAGCCCCACGCCTGAACACCAGAACGGCTCACGGAAATGGTGCCGTTGACCACAGCACGAGTCCAGCCTGCTCTGCACTCAGGGTTCCTTCCGTACAGCCTTCAGAAGGAACAGCTGGGGAGAGGAGAACACGGAAATCAATCCAATCTTAAGCAACACAAGCAAGCAGCTATTTAGAAATTAGGATACAGCAGGTTCAAAACCAAGATGCTCCTCCCACAATGTATGTTTTTCTGTGGAATTCATTGTCAAAGAATACCGTGGAACTCAAAGGTTCGCAGGGCGTCAAAAAAAAAACAACAGATTTTTTTCTTTGAGTTTGTCCATTGAGGCCTAATAAATACAAAAGTGCCAAGATGGGCACAGGAAACCTTGAGCGTTGAGTTACTGGAGGACAGAATGATATCCTAGGGAATAACACTGTAAATGCACTATTTTTTATCTTCCATTACTGGCCACTGGACTGATAGCCAGAAACTGGGCTAAAAGAGTCTTTTATCTGATTTATATTTCAGTTCAGTTTTGTACTAGGCTGTCCAATTCTCCATGAACTTAAAACATACACATAAATACATGCCCTTCAATCACCAGTACTTCCAGTCTCTCAATCTTATTAAATTCCAGCTACTGTCCTTCGTGCATTTCATGTCTGTACAAGATATTAGCCATACAATAAATCATACTTAGAAAAACCTGTACAAATAGCCGGCATACAAAAATATTACATTTTCAGCTTACTGTCATTTTACTTCTTGCGTGGAAATCACATCATGTTCTCTCAAGTACCAACCTGAAACAACTGCATCAAAAAAAAGCTACTTTTCTTCAAAAACCTCTACAATGAATGTTATTTTTTCAGTTATGAGGTAAATTTGTCTCCTCTTTTGCTGCCCACGGCAGATGCACAGGTATATCGCTCTTGTATGTATGACTTACACTTCCTCACGTTGCATCCACTGGCTCTTATTTGCTAGATGCACAGGGAAACTTCCCTTGGTGGAAGATTCTCTCTCAAAGGATCTTTATTTCCTCTCTTCTTTTTTGTAGATTTGCATCTGTCTGAGTATCAGATTAACATTATTGACCACCGTACAGCCATGTTCAGAAGTCATCTGCTCAGATATTAATTTCTGCATTCTAGGGAAGAAAGTTAATTTTCTACATGCCTGTTAATGCCTTCGTCAGTGACACTAACAGAGCTGTTCGGCTTCTAACACTTTCCCATCTAAATCTGCTTTTGAAATCTTTTTAATGCTAACACTGCTGAGTCACTTTGTATAATGGAAATGCAACATTAGTAGAAGAAAAAAATTACCATAGGCATAATCTTATTTAGGTTCATAAGAAAATAAGTGCCCCAACTACTTCAGGCCAATTTTAACCACTTATTTCAGGTGTCTACTAATGAAACGCTTCTCAATTGTACCTTTTCCATTACCTAGTTCTACCCTGATCCAGATCCAGAACTCCTTATTCATTTAAAGAAAAAATAATGGAATAGGGTATATACAATCTTTTAAAAAGATGCAAAAACATGTATAGAAATTTCTCCAATTTTTATTTTTAGTTGTATTTGTACCTTCTTTATGAGAGATGTTTACAGACTCCTGCAGAATTAAAAATATTTTAAAACATTTTCTCTAAAAAAATAGTCCAAACTAAATCTCTGCAGTAGTATTTTTTCTTCTAAATACGACCATAATATGATGATTTTTTGTAGTCATCTTCAACACTTCCAGTATCTTTGAGTGACAGCACGATATAAACTAAACAGCTCTGAAAAAATCAATTTTATACCTATGAGTTCCAGGAGTAGTTTTCAATTACAGTGGAAAAGGTATTTGTTGGGACACAAGAAAAGTTACTGTTAGTCATTTCAAAACTCGACACAAGAATTAAGTAAATTTCAGGACAACCTTGGTGTGCAGGACCAGGAGCATACTGTAACAATTTCAGCAGATGTTGCCAGTAGGAAGAGCACAGACTAAACTTAAGTCGGAGTAAAAATAAAAGTTCAGTTATTTCACTTTCTGCTTTTTCCTTGCCTGAAACTGTTCAGTTTTGTTTTTGACAGATTTTATTAGGATGGATAAGGCAGGATCTATGGATTTCTTCTCCTTTTTCTCCATCTTTGCCGTTTCCACTTCTCCCTTCTTTGCCTTCTTGATCTCCTGCCCTTCGCTTGCCTCCTCAAGACCTTGCTGCTTCTGTTCTCTTCGGCGAGCTTTCTCTTCCAAGATCTTTTCTACTGCTTTTGTCTTCTTGAAATTTGGATCTGAAGGATCCAAATTAAACAGTGGGGAAGTAAACATGGCTTGGAATCTTGTATCAGCAACATTTACCTGGAGACAGAAAGACAGAACACCATATTTTAGGTAAACTTTGCCCATGATAGTAGAGCTTTTAAATACAATACGACATACGACTGTAATCTGTAGAAACGGAGTTGATTAAGGGACAGAAGTTCATAAAATTACTCATCCTTACTGAAATAGTTCCAGTCACAAAATGTGATGAATGGTGGCAAGAAGAAAATATTTGTACAAATCTTGTGTATGCCTCAACTGGCAAACAAAGAAGAGGTTTTGCTGTTGGAGGAAAACAAGCCAGCAAGGAAGAGAACCTCGATCAGAACAAAAGTACCAGTGACCATTTCGGGCAGTGAGTTGCTTAAGGACTTGCATAAATATTGCCTTGTCACAATTCGACTCTGCCGCCACCCCTTCAACCTTGTTATCAGAATATTTCTTTCCTCTGAAAACAGCCTCTAGCTCTCTAAAAGGGCAGATTCAAAGGTTCTTATTCTTCAGCGCAACTCAGGGAGGAGAATGATAGGGAACCACAGTTATTTGCTGAAAAGAAGGTACTAACAAAAATGCAAGGTAAGTCTCAGAATCAGGAGTCCACCATTACCTGGAAGTCATCTTCTAGCAATTCTTTCTTTTTCATTAAGAGTTTCTTTTTCTTCTTGCTCAAATTCTGTTGTTCGACAATCTTTTTGTAATTAAAATGTTTTCTGCCATCATCCTCATCGTCCATCATGAGTAGGGCCATTTCAGCCTGTTACAACAGAAGAGAGTCCATGAAATAAGTCCAATGAAATAAGTTTTTTTTTCCATGAAAAAAGATACTGTAACAATGCCAAGAAAGACTATAGGATTACACAGACATATAAATGACTTGAAATAGGGTTGTCAAGGCAGTCTTATTTGAGGCCTTTCCTAACCACTGAGTTCTTAACTGTTCATCCATAACAACATTCTTTTAACATTTTAAGGGATAGTATTGAACACAATTGCTGATGTCCCCTCTTACTAAATATAAATTAATGCAAATATACACATTTAAATATGCAACATATAGCAATAATCTAGCCTGAAAACTGTATATCCCCAACTCGAAAATAATGAATGTATATAATTTTATGGCAATATAAACACTGTAAAATTAAAATTATATTGAATGCATTTATTTAATTTGTTCTGGTAAAGAATGGAAAGCAAATATACAATAATTGGAACAATTAAATCTTCAAAATTAGAAGCATACAGTGCAAGTTTCTAATGTACAAATATTTCATGCTGTGCTGACATTAGAGGTAAATGTTCCACACTGACCTAACATGCAAATATTCTGGTATAATTTTAAAGTTAGAGGGACTATTGGGTCATTATGGTCACCATGCCCTTACATTTCCCTGTTACCTAACTCTTTTGAGATGGAGAGTAACTCTTCTAGAAAGTTATCCTGCTTAAGTCCTAAAACATCAAGGTGCAGTAAAGTCTTCTTGGGTAATTTGTTCCAAAACCTCTCACTAGTAGAAGTGCCCAATTCTATTCTGTTGCTGTTTATAACCATCCTATAAAATTCACTAGTTCCACACAAATACATAAGAATTTGCAGAATTAAAACAATTCAACATACTAATCCTTAACATTTTAAAACATTTTACCTTCTGGTTTTCAACTTCCGTTTCATCCTCTGTAGCACTTTCAGCTGGTTTTGCTGCTTTCTTTAAATCTGAGCATAAAGATAGGACACACGTTTATTTCAAGCTAACACATGAGAGTATAATTTACCTATGAACAGATCCTCAGGGTGCATCTTATTTTCTTGCAGGTGGTATTTGAATGTCAGATGTAAAGAAAAAAATAAAAGTAAATAAATAAAAACTAGTTAGACAGTAGTCACTGGATATTTGCTCTCCATTTAAGGAAGCAGCAGTGCTCAAATAGCAGAAAGGGGTCAACAAAAACAAATGGGGAAAAAAAAAAAGTTTTATTGTGTTTTTCATAAAGCAGTAGACAGAAGTATCATGTCAGTACAAGCAAGCCTGACTAATTCCAAGGTACTTTAAAGAAAAATTGCTTTATACATTCATAAATGCAACTAAATTGTCTGCAGTCCTCAGACAGTTCACTTGCTCTACTCTAAGCTTTAGTACAGAATGGGACAACATGATAAATGTTTTAGGGCAACAAAAAGCAAATCTGCAACTCTCTTTTGTATCAAGAATAGAAATCTGCCAGCTGAATGACACAGTACTCAGTTAAAAGGTAAAATAGAGACCAAAACTGTTTTTTAAATCAATACACAAGATTAAAAGACCATATTGTGTTGTTAGCCAAGCAAGAACTGAATTAGGGGAATGAAAATGTAATTGACTGTTTGGCATGAATATTCTTCTAATAAGGCTTGCTTTCACTCTTAGAAGACAGTTTAGATAAAGGTACTGGATTAGACAAAAGTAACGAATGGTAACAGCACAAAACAGAAGTCATAACTTTTAATGAAAACGGGCCCACTTACAAATCCTTTGAAATCAAATCTACAGGCTCTGGGAAGCCTGTAGACCTAGATCAAGAAGGAACGGAGGAGGCAGAAAGGTTCCTGACCTGAACCACTCACCCCGACCTTTGAGCTTGGAATTACATTCCCAGGCAATTCATTATGGTCCACTGAGGGTAATCTTAAGGAAGATATTTGGCTTCATTTTATTAAGCCAGATTTGTACTCAAGACTAGAAATACAAATATGCCCCCAAAAATGTCAAGTTATATCACTATGTATACTCTGGATCAGGACACATTTGTTAAAGAACATTTTTTCCTCCCTTGACTATTCTCTTGACTGTTCCTAAATGGATTCCAACCTTGAAATGGATTTCTAGACTAGAACAAAGAAACCACTGCCACTAAAAGACAAACTATCCAGATGGATAATGTCAGCAGCTCAAGTACTGAATTGTTAATTTGGTGCTTTCAGAAAACAGAAGTAAAAATCAACATCAAAAATAATTGTTTATCTAATTTATACAATGTTAATTTAATGTGTAGGAGGGAGAAACAAATTTATGTAAGACAGATTTGAAGCCTTTTCTACCTTCCCAGAATTGGGTAAACTAGTGAAAAAAAAAAAAAGAAACAGGGCATGGAGATGCAAAGTAGAGAATGATTCTAGAAGATGACTCAATAAACTCTTCTCCTTTCTTTCAAAGGACAGTCCAAAAGTCGTCTTCCCTCTTCTCTCACTAAGTTAGAATCAGAGAAGAGAGCTAAACCTTAAAAAGCAGGACTTGTTTTGCTTCAAACGCAAGTGAATCGGGGGCCAGCACCAAACTAAGCTATTTTCTATGAAAACAAGCAAACCTTTTTTACTCTAGCTCCTTAGGCAGCTAACAGCTTAGGGGCTGAAATCACTCTTTACACTAAACCTTTCTCCATCCTCCTGACAAGCATTTTATTTCAGAATGGACAAATGCATCATTTTCTGTTGTTTCTTAACATATTCTAACGCATTCCCTCCCTCTCCCCATATGTATAGTCTGAAGATGCATTTTTTCCCCCTCTCCTTCCACACACATTGAGTGTAAAACCCGTGGTACAAGCCCTCCTCAAACTGATGCCAAGGCCCCAGTATTTACCTAGCACCTAACCCGCTGCCACCTTTCAACCAGGTGTGCCCTGGTCCTGCGGGGGCTCATGCTTCTCCTTAGTGGAGGAGAAACTGTGGAGAAACAAGAGCTGCTCTTTGTGAACGAGAAGGGCTTCCACCCTCTGCTGTGAGCTCCCTAAAACGTTGCTTAGCCTTTCCTCAGCTCGGGAATTTCGCTTAACCGCTCATTTTGCACATGGACAACCTCCCAGCACTAGCAGCAAAAGACGAATCATCATTTTGAGGGTTCAGATGCAGACTGGCCCACGTCCAAACTGCTCTCTCAGGGTCTCCCACCTACGTTATCCTGGAGCAGCCCCAGGATAACGGGGGCAGCCCCAAAAACCTTGTGAAATGGATCTGTCCTGCAGCTAACCACGACCTTCAGAATTTCTACATAAATAACCCAATTCTGCTGCTAGCCTCTTTTATCCCCATCAGTAGTCATACTGATACCTTCCAGCATTAAAAAGTTACCAGTTTTGACACCTACTGACCACGAGAAAGCATCTAAATGGCATTGCAGCTCCCAGGATTTGTAATAACAGTAGCAGGACAGAAAAAAAAAATCTTTGTGAAGAACTGTATTTTCTTTGGACATTTATAAAGACATTCAGAAAAAAATGCTCAAAGCCCTTTTAAAATATTAAGAAAAAGGCATGCCTTGTAATTGAAGCCTGCTGAATTTAAGTAGTGTTTCTTACATTTATTTTCTAATTTGGTTTAAAACTCAGTTACAGCTCATCTATGCAGAATGCACTTACAGTTTAATCATAGAGGCTGAAAACCATGCTACACAAAAGCATAAAATTACTCTTAATCACTCTGCCCAGAAATCATTAATTGTTATCCAACCATGATAAAATCCAGAATATTTATAGCATGCAATGAAATTCCAATTTCTTTCCATTTCCTATAGCTCTCACAAGGCAGGAGAGAATGTACTTTTCTTGTTTTCTATTATTTTTTTCCATAAACTTCAGCTGACATGTAACCAATACTTTCATCTTCAGCTGCCAAAAAAATGAGTCCTGAAAGAGTAAGTCAGATATCTAAAATATATCCATCCATGGAAAATTTAAGAATGTTTTTGGCTAGCAAAAAGTCAATTCACTTTTGATTGCTGCAAGTTCTTTTCCCATTTGGTAGAAAATTCATGACAAACTCCGCTATTAACAAAAATTCAGCACATTCTTTATTCTGTAGGGAGATAATATGAGTAAATTACTTAGTGTCCAAGGTAATCAGATTTCAAACTGGCATTAAAATCCCTCTATTAATTCCATTACAAAACACAATACTGAAAGATGGGACGGCTACAGAGAGAACATTATTCCTGCTTAGTGGTGTACAATCACCCACAAAATTGAATTTTTCTTTTCAGCGTCTCAGGGATCTCAGTTTGGTTTGCAAGCTTCCTTTGTACCAAAGCTTTTTACATCTTGTTAATAGCGGAGTGTGTTACCAAAATTCTCTTTATTGGAAGCCCTTCTGAGCATTTCAAACAACACAGCCATTAGCAGTAAGATACATTATTTGGCTGTAGCTTGCTTCAAATATGAACTAGTATTAAACAAATATATTCTACTCTTGTACTAGTAAATATTTATCTATATATGTAAAGTATATTCCTTTGCCTCAAAACAGAATTAACTGAAACTACGTTTAATAGATGTAGCTATTCTAAAGCAATGTACCCATTTCCAAAAGCAGGAGGCTGCTATCACACTAATAAGCAATTGCACTACTCTGCTAGTAGTCTCCCAGCTGTTTAAGTTAAAATGTAGTCATTCTGTACGGCACAGAGCTTCTTTAAGAGGCCGCAAGGAAGTAGACACACTAAGACTGAAAGTTGCCAAGCCAAGTTGCAGATTTAAAGGCTTTTTTCTTAAGAAAAAAATTACATATGTTGGTATAAACAAGAGGGGCAAAGCTATTCTTTCCTGAAAAATCTGAACTAGGATCCAGTTGCTTAAATGCAGCCTAAAGGCTGGTGTGCATACAGTGGTTTACATTTCAATCCATGGTACTACCGAGAAAACGCTTTGGGAAAACGCTTGCTGCTCAAGCAGGCTGTTTGTCTAACACCTCCCCGCAATGCAGCTGTGCTCCGATTGCCTCAGCTTGTCAAGAACCAACTCTCATGGGCCCCGTCTGGCCTGGGAGCAAATATCGCCGCTCCAAAACCCTGACGGCACCCGGGTGTCCTCACGGCTGCTGCTCTGGTCCACCCGAGACGGCAAACGTGTCCTGTCACAGGCAGGCTCTGAATAACCCATGATCATTTGACAGGCGTCTTATGGGGGAAATCTCAATCTTCCAGGGAAATTGTGGAAGGCTTGTGAAGATTACGATCATTCAAGTTATTACCGCCTGTACCCTAGATAGAAAGCTGGCAGAGCTACAGCATAGTTCAAAGAACAGCGTAACTCCTCTTCTCCCACTGGAGAAGCTAATGTGCTTAAAAACAACCCCAGGCACGAGGCAGAGGTTGTTCTGGGTGAGGCGGGTGAAAGCCAGACCAAGTTGTGCTGCGCAACCATCGCTGCAGTGTCACGGGGCTCGTGGCCAGCCCCGGCGCGTCCCTGCAGCGCTGCTCCAGGGCGTCCTGCGCTCTGCTTTCCTCCTCCTCCTTAGGAGGACACCAGCAATCCTGCAAACAAGCTTCCCCTGCAGAACCCTTGTGCCTGCTTTACTGTCCCCATGTATGGCCAAGCTCCGTGCACACTGAAACTCCCCTCCCTGCGTTATGGGAAGAAAAGTTAAGCTGTAGATAGGATCATTCTGTGCTGAGCCCCATCATGACTCAACAAACTCCCATATAATGCAAGAAAACTCTTTTTTTTTTTCCAGATTTTGCATACATCAAACACTGCTACAAGAATGCCTACACATTTTTGACATTAACAAAAATAAGCAGTTGAAAAAATGTGATCTTCCCAACGGTCTCCAAAATACCCTATAGACAATTCACCTACTCGCTAGGAAGTGAGGCAAAAAAACCCCACTGCATTGCATAACACCTTAGATTGTGATATGTTCTTTAAAACATGAAAAAGGATTCATCCTTACTGTTCTGTATTTAAGAATATTTAGACATAGAGATAAGCTCATTACAACACAAATAAGTCCTGAATTATTTACTTTGTCCTAATACAAAGAATCGGGATATAAGCCTCTTCTAGTTGGTTTCAAATTCAACCAAGGGAATTCTTTTGAAATACAACTTGAATGTGCACTGTTATACTTGGGAAAATAAATTAAAAAAATAGTGTGGTGATTATCTCTAAATCTGTTGCTACTTTTTAAAAAATATACAATTCCATGAGTCATTCTTAGGCTTTGGCTCTGACTAGCATGGAAGGCCAGGAACTTGCACTTCCTTATTATCCCCCCTATAAAACTTTAACCACCAAAGTTTAATCAGAACAAATTTGCTGTGACCACAACAAAAGCTAACTTAAACACTAGACCAAGAGGCCTGCAGAAAGGGTATCCTAAAAATCCAAGTCAGACAAGTTATTTCCTAAAATAATACATTTCAAAATAGTGTAACACTGTCTTGATATTAGTATTATCATGCTAAAATGAATTCCTAGACTGAAATTAATAAAGGAAGTCTGCTATCTATTTAGTATTAGATCATCATAGTTCTGAAAACTTGGATAGTTCTCTGTTTTCCCTTTAAGTAGGCTATGTGCACTAAAGCACATATTCTATTTAGAGAAAAATAAATCATATTTTCAAAGTGTGGAAACATTTAAACTTTTCAAATAAAAGGAAGAAAAATGCCACAGATGTATTTTAAGGTTGTTATTTCATCATTAGAGTTGTTAGGTAGCCAGACTACACTAGTAAAAATGTGCATTAGACTAAACAACAAACAAAATCAGTTTCTTTGGAAAGAAAACTTTGAGAAGAACAACCAGTGCAGCTGCACTACCAGAAATGTACGTATGCATAAACATAAGTAAACAAGCAGGAAGAAACTTAAATGGTAGAACATTCTGCTGAGAAAAGATCAAGTTCAAACTTCAGAGGCCAATATAGATGCGGCTTCTCACATACATAAAGGAAACAAGCTTCCAAGGCAAAAGAAGTTCTTTTTCTCTGAAATATTTTGGGGTTAGATGGCTAGCTTTTTGCCAACAGACATCCCCAGAAGCTGACTAAATGATGGTCTCTGACGAAAGCTAGGAGAAATATTTTCCCCATTAATCCACGCAATACAATATGCATCATTACTGCCTGCAACTACAGGCAAATGGCATCTACTCTGTATCATTTTGAACATGCCATATCTGCATTTATCCTAGCCCGACTTCATTTCTAAAGCTCATTATTTAAAGAAAAGACATCTTTATTTCAGAACAAGTTACCCGTCTTGACCTACCTGTTTTCCCAAGCTCTTCAGCAAAGTATGGGTCACTGAGATCTACGTCAGGTGGAAGTTCATCTCCACTCAATTCCTTCTCGGCAGTAGTCTGTAACAAAGCATAAACAATATGTCAGTCGACATATAAATTACTACATAAGTTTCACTGAAATTAAATCTTCCTTCTATTAGTGACCATGAACATCAATTCAGAAACACTATATCCTGAACTTTATAAAACTAGAATACACTAAAAACAGCAAGTAAAAACAAATCAACAATTTCAAGTTTGCTTTGAAGACTGAACTATAAAGATACACATGTACTCAAAGAAGGGCGATTTACATATTTAAAGAATCTTTAATAGATGTATTTGTAGACTCTAAAATGCACCAGCTAACTATATCAACAAAACACAGGATTGGATTCAGTCCAAATGTGCCACATACTAAGTTTAAGTTTATGGTGTATATTCAAGGGGAAATCCTTGCTGCTTCACAAGAAGCAGTTTTCAAACGTCAGTGATAAAATCAAAGCATAGAATACAGCTCTGCATACATAATTTTTACATAGCGTTCTAAAAATGGCACTGCTTCCAGCTCAGGAAGTCACCAGCCACTCTGGTACCCTGCTCCTTCCCATACTAGGTTAGTGACTGAGACAGTCACAAAACCAAACAACAACAAGTCTGACACAGCATTTTACATTCCACAAAAACTCTATTAGAGAAAAACTTGACTAAGTAGCCTCACTTTATGCTCTCAAATTCAAAAAACATGAACCTGGATTTAAAGTTATTGATTAGATGCCATTTAAAATTGACTGGAATGGACAGTGTACCTCCAATTGTAAGAATTACTCTTATAAACATTATTCTGTAACATGAATTGGATCCAGAATAATTTAAGAATTTGAGGAAGTTAAATGAGCAACTGCAGTAAGGTTTTGTTATTCAGCCTATTTCTGCATATTGCCACCATAAGAGTCAGCCCGTTTACTGCAGTCTGTGCACAGAAAGGGAAAGCAACAGTAATTCTCACACTGCTGCAGGACCATTTTGTCATTCTTAAACAGCATTACTTACTAATTTTCTTTTGTGATTTGAAATTCGAGCAGTTCTTCAGGCCTGTTAATTTTTTCGTTGATACTGTTTTGGGAGATTAAATTAACTTTCATTTTAGACCAAAAAAATCCCAAACCACAACTATTGCTCTAATGATAACTTCGTACTGGTGAGCAAAAGGGCACTTCCTAAAGTATTCAAATTATATCAGAACAGTTGGGTTTTAACTAGAGTCATTTATCTTGAAAGTTATACAAGTCAAAAATGGACAGATGAACATTACTGCAAGCAGATTAGGTATGACCAGTATAACCCTGAACATCCTCTAACTGTGTAGGTTTGATGAGGAACACGCAGGTCTTTCCAAATAAATAACCACTGAAAAAAGTAACCAATGCAAACATTACCTTTCTTTTTTTTTTAAGATTTCGCTTTTCTTTCTTCTTCTCTAAATATTTTTGCCATGGAGTGAGTTTGTCCTTTCCTTCCAACCGGTTTTTGACCATTTCTTCAGCAGTTTCTTTAAGGCCTATATCAAAAAATTAAAGATTAAAGGAAATGAGATAAGTCTAACTTTTGTTATATATATATATATATGCATATAGATATAGATATTCCTTTTTAAAAGAACTTTTTTTTCTTACACATTATAAAACATTATAAGCATTGCTTAGAGCAACATCATTATAAATAGTATCAGTCTACAATGATGTATTTTTTTCAAATAAAACAATTATCCAGTAATAAGCTGTACAAGAGTCAGAGGGGCTGACTCTGATGTAAGTATGTAGTATGCAATTCCCAATTCTCCTGCTGCTCCTCTGCCGTCATTAGCGTTCAGTCGACAGATGCCACTTGTTAAGGTTTAAGAGTTACACCATAATACATAGACAGCTACCCTTACACTTAATGTACCTGACTATGATTAAAGTTCATAAAACTACTTTGTATACACTGTATTCATTCCCATTTTGGGGGGAGGTGGAAAAAAAAAAAAGAGTAAAAAAATTTAGTGAGTTGACAAAAATTCTGAAAAAGATAAATCATGACCTGAACATATGACCATCTGCCAGCAACTATCTTTTGCCTGTAACCAACGCTGTCCGCTTTGCAACGAGTTGCTGCCCAGTTGTCACCATACCAATATGCCTCACAGAGGCAATAAAAGTTGCTGCATCGCATCTTTTGACTGAAACTTTGCCTCTGTGAGAATGCTGCAGTATCTCTGAACGCTAGTGTACCTTCGTGCTTTACTGGAAAAGGGAACAAGAAGCTATCATTTTGGAAAAATTAAAGTCAAAATACAGTTGCAGCTAAAAAAAATCCAGAGGAATCCAAACAATAAACCAAAGAATTTCTTGCACTATGCACTGCTGTCAGAACATGGTGTGTGTCAGGTCACACTGGGCAAGCTATTGCCAAGGCATCCAGTCTTTAAATTCTGCTACAACCTCTGGTAAAAGAAAATATGAAATCTGTGTTTTGACTTTAATTTTAAATAATACAGGGGAAGAAGAAAATGCATATCCACAGGCTTTCTAGATTTGGGTTGTATTTTTTTACTCAAACTATTAGGATCAGAAAATTATACTCTGTTAAAGTAAAAAGATAGCACTGCTCTTCTAGTATATATACATCTAAATTTCCAGTATATATACACTTACATTTTCTAGTATATATACATAAACAGATGTAAAATAAAAATGCTTTTTAAGCCATAGGAATATGCGTGGCTATTTTTTTACCTTAAAATAATTGTAATACTCTTAAATATCAAACAAGTACTATGCATGCATGACAATCTACCTAACTACTGAGTGCCTTTGATTAACACCATTTGTTTTGCTGTTAAATGGCTAGTTTAAAACTATTTAGTATCTTATTAATGTAATAATAGAGATCTAGCTTTAACATAAGAAACACCACATTTCTGGTAAGACAGGAACCCTAGATTCAATACTTTCAAAGTAAATATACATTTATTTTTTCCTAAAGGGTTCGTACATAGGAAGAGATCAAGGGCACAAATTGCTTAAAATAGATCAACCTCTCGAAGTAGCCAAAAACACAGAGTGTATAAAAGACTGCATTCTGTTATCACTGGGTACCAATTCAAATTGCAATGACTCCAAAGAGAAAAGGATGAAGCAAGAGAAAAACAATCCTCTCGCATTTTTAGCCACACTAAGTGATCTGAGAGATCACAACAGAGGAGCACCAGTCTCTCTCTCTCCAGATCCACAAGAATTTGTAGCCATTCAAACCATGAACTTAGATCTTCACTTCTTTGGTGTCCTTTTGTTACAGGTACAGCCTAAGAGGAGACCTCAAGTTTGCGTTTCCTGACCTGATCCAAGCAAAGCCTATGCCATAGAATTGCAGTATACGGTCTCTAAACAACCCTAGCAAACCAGGATCAAATAGTAAGTTTTGAGTATGCTAGATTTACATTAAACTCCGTAAGCTAACTCAGACTGACACTGTTTCAAAACCTATCACTTGAAGCTGCATAAGTATGCCCTAATCTTTAACCCTTTTGTGAATATGAATTCTGATCACAGCTTTTCATCTCAACATTTTCCAGAGGACCTTAACTCTGTTGAATACACAGATGATAACACGTAGCTATTCCATACCTTTTTGTGTCACTGCTCAATTTATAGCCAATAATTTAAATCCTCCTCCAGGAAGAGGACGGAGCCTCCTATAACATGTATCATTAGAGTACTCAGTGGTGGAAAAACGAATATTAAACTGGAGTGTCACCATTTTACAGATAGAATAGGTAAATCCAGAATAAACAGTGAATTTTAAAGTATTCTTCATTTTGGGTGAAAAACTCCACATGTTTTAGGAATGCATTTGAAAGTCTTTATACGATTTCATATGCAGCATATGTACACATTAGAGAAGTCCTAAAGGGCACTCGCAAGAAGTAAATTTGACGATGTGAAGAACTTAACTCGCTTGCCTCGCGACACGCTGGAGCGGAACGCAGCAGCAGAAAGGGAGAATCTGCTTCCCTGGCAGAAGGTACCAGCCTGAGTGATGAAGCTGCTTTTTGCTTCCTATCATTCCTTGCTTCCTTCACACCCTTGTTTCACTTCTGTAGCAGATGAGCTGGGTATCCTGTAGGTAACATCCTCTTGTAGGATGTCACAGACAGATCTGTTCTCCCCCTGCAAGCCTGACCCTGCTGGCCTCTTCCCCCTTATGCTCCAAAAGTGTCTCCTTTTGCCCACCATCCTACTCCAGCTCTCACCTTACTACATCCTCACCTTCCCTTTCTCGCACCGCTTTCACTGCCCAGAAGTCACAGTGTGACCTCTTCAGAGGTCCCAGACCAGATCCCATTCTCTCGCCCAGCTCCCAGGTTTCTCATTTGGCCAGTGNGTAGGATGTGACACACAGATCTCTGGAGCACGTACGAATGATGCTTCTGTTCTCCCCTGCAAGCCTGACCCTGCTGGCCTCTTCCCCCTTATGCTCCAAAAGTGTCTCCTTTTGCCCACCATCCTACTCCAGCTCTCACCTTACTACATCCTCACCTTCCCTTTCTCGCACCGCTTTCACTGCCCAGAAGTCACAGTGTGACCTCTTCAGAGGTCCCAGACCAGATCCCATTCTCTCGCCCAGCTCCCAGGTTTCTCATTTGGCCAGTGCCAGCTCCTCATCGTTTCTTCCAACCCTCAGCAGCAACGAGGAACTGGAAACAGAGTTCATAATGGAAAAGCAAGCGGGCAGCCTTGCGAGCGGCTCTGCCCGTCCCTAGAAAAGCAAGAACAGGTTTCTGAAAAGCTGCAAACGCCGATTTTTGTTGTTGTGCTTGTCTACACTCCAAAGGAAAAAAAAAAAAAGGGGGGCTCAAGAGCTGGTTACAACATGTCTGAAACATGAAGTGTGGACAGCATCTAAAAAGGTATTAAATCATGCCTGATACGAAGAAAAGAAACAAGCAGAAAACGATAGGAGCCAGAATTAACAGTACCTTGCCAACAATTACCACAACAGCAGTGGGTAGTAAAACAGCAAACAAATGCAAAACTGTGGTAAAGAAAAGGAAGGAGATTATATAGGCCCACCATCCATTTGCTCAGTAAGAAACCATATGATATCACTAGAACAAATACATTCAATATAATTCTTCAAGTCCAAAGCCAGCAGACTCATCTGCTTCCCAGAAACAGAACTACTATCATTTTGCAGTGTTTTGCAGTATTTTATGGAAGAGAACTAATAGTCAGGTAGCAATCTTGTGGATTTTTTTCTGAAGAGAGTAAATATCAGATTAAGAAATGTGTGTCACATCTCCAGAAAGCAGAGAAGAAAAAAAAAAAAAAAAAAAGACAAGAGAGAGACCAAAATCTCAAAGGAGGTTACAAGATTTCTGATTTATTTGCCTGGAAAATGGAATCATTTGATCCATCTGGCACAGAAGGGCTTGGAGGAAAACACAGCCTTTCTTGTGGTATTTGGCAGTCTCATGAAAGGCATTAGAGTCTCTCCACAGATTAGAATGGCTCAGAAACCAGCATCCAGACCACTTCCCGAGAGTAAGAGTGTACTTAAGTGGTCAGAAGGCTTTTGATTGCAGAAGGGAAAAGGAATTGTCTCCTTTAAGCAGAATTATTAACAGTCCATAGAAGAGTCCATTGTGTACCCTTATCTCTATGCAAAAAAAAAAAAAAAAAGTACAAACAAATGAATCACATGAGTTCTATTTAATCCTAACATAAGGGCCACGAAGAGGGAGAAATTCATACATATTAGCATGCAACAGGCTATAACTAAAGAATTAAATGCATTATAAATAGCACTGTAACAAACCTACGCACGTAGCTAACAGTAGGCAAGGAGAGAGGGCAGGTCACAGTTATCTCTCTGAACAGTTAGTTTGGAAAAAAATTTTGCAAGTTTAACAACTTGTAAATGTCACAAAAAATAAAAGGAACATAAAAATAAAGGGCCACGTGCTGAGGTCAGATGGAGCCCTCTGATCCACACAAGTGTTTCCTCGCTCCGTATGTTTGGCAGCAACACGCAGTCAGGGCTCCCTATGCGCTTTACGGGTAGACAACTGCCGGCTCTTCTCCTTTGGAGGAAAACAAATGCTAAAGTTTCCTTTATGCCTAGCTCAATATTTACCTCTCGTTCCTCCCAAAGGATTCATTTTCAAGTTCCATAAGAAAAACTGTAGGAAAAAAATGGGCTGAATATAATCAACAGATTCAATTGCGGTCTTCTCCCTCTTCGCCTTCTAATGGAGCGTTGGGAGATGGATAAGGATGGATAGTAATTGTTGCTCAAATCNCTCCCTATGTGCTTTACGGGGAGACAACTGCCGGCTCTTGGAGGCGGCAGGCCTCCTTCTCTTGGAGGCCTCCTTCTCCGGAGGAAAACAAATGCTAAAGTTTCCTTTATGCCTAGCTCAATATTTACCTCTCGTTCCTCCCAAAGGATTCATTTTCAAGTTCCATAAGAAAAACTGTAGGAAAAAAATGGGCTGAATATAATCAACAGATTCAATTGCGGTCTTCTCCCTCTTCGCCTTCTAATGGAGCGTTGGGAGATGGATAAGGATGGATAGTAATTGTTGCTCAAATCAGATATGATGAAGAAAACAGATGGATGCTTAAATATAACACTGATTTTGCGCCCGGAGAAACGGACCATGGAGAGTTGGAACTACATCTAATTTATTTTTGCTGGCACTGAGGTTTATTTAAAGCTATTATGATTCAAGAATAACTGAATCATTCACAAAGTATGCTTTCTATAACCATGTGTAAATATTTGTGCCAAAACTCAAATTTTTAAATTAACTCAAATCTCTGACTTTTGATTGAAAAACTTCCTAGGTTTAACTATTGCAAGTCTCTTAATATTAAACACGGGTGCAGGAAAATGATTTTGCAATAAGTGAAGTAGATTAGGGCAGAGCTTGATTTAAAAAACAAAACAAAAAGACACACATTTGAACAAACCAAAACTAGTACTGAAAAAGTTGAGGAGTCTTAAGAGATTATAACAAAATGCTCCAAGCAGAATATAATTAAATTGCTTTGGAATTTAAATGAGCACATTTGTTTAAGGAAAAATAATGTAATAACAAATGCACTTCTCTGAGAAGGAGGCATAACCTCAATTGCATAAATTGCCAGAGTTGCAAGCTACTGTTCAGCAAGTGCTGATTACCGTCCACCCTAAGAGCTCCCCTCAAAATCTTCCCTTCTGGATGCCCAGACCTGCTCTCCAAGTGCTGCCTGAAACCAGCGAAGGCCAAAGCACTGCCAGACATCAGAGGGAGAAACACGGAGCCACTCCTCCGCACTTTTAACACTTCTTTTGGAAGGAGGCCATCCAATTCCTTACAAGAATGAAGGCAGCGGAATAGGAACCAGAATCTGGAAGTGGATTTACATGGCAGAGACAAGAAGCAGGAGGCAAGGCAGGCAAGTTGGATGGGAGTAACCCCACCACAAACCGAATTCAACATTTCCAAAGCACGGATGCTCTTCTGCTATGTAACATATGGAGGCAGGGGGTGTATCTTTGCATATATCTTTTAATTATCCCATAGCACTACTGGCTGCACTGCAGGGGCTGAAAACCATCAGTGGTACTGATCTACCTCTCAGAGGTCTAACAGGGACAAGCAAATGCTTCTACAGTTTCCTGTGCCCTTGATGATCTGTGATAATACACTAATTTTGGAAGGAGGGAAGGAATTAGGAAACACTAACGAATACTGCAAAGCCACCGTTGCAAACTTGACATCAAATGCTACAAAACTAGCAAGGTAAACTTGACAGAGCATGTTTTTGAAGTGCAACACACGGCTATATGAACAAGCAGGAATAACGCAGGTATCCAACTGACTTTCAGGCAAAGCCAGTCATTTTTATCAGGATGGAGGTAGAAACAGCCCTGTCAGTGCATAATCTCCTCCTCTTCCCGCCCCTTCTCAAGGAAGGTGTGAATATATCAATAGTTTACCTGTACCACGTTAACTTTTAAGATCCAGAATCCTTCAGGAAAGTTCTCGCTCTCCTTGTGCTTCTAAGTTTGCTTCAGTTACTCTTAAAACCATTTTGCATTCCCTCCAGTGAACGGTTTGCTCTAGATTCTTAACTATGTCACCACATCAGATTGCTTTGATTATTTACAGAGCTTCGCTCATACTACTTACAAGATGCTTTCTGGCATTGGAGGACAGACTGTATAATAAAGAAAAGAGCCCCTAGCATTTTAAAAGAAGTTTTAAAACAAAGATGTCACCTTTTCTAACTGCTTAAAGAATGCTTGGCCTATCTACTTTATACAAATAAATTTAGTACAACTTCTTACCACCACCACTTTTTAGCTATTACCATGGCCTTCAGCTTTGGTCTGAAAGGTGGCAACAACAGATCTTTGTAAACTCTTACTGCAGATACGTATGTATGAAAACTCACATGCCATTAATGCTCAGCGACACAATGAATTAAAAGACATTAAAAGGCAACTTCAAGAATGCAAATACTGACACACTGTGGAGAGTAGGAGCAAAACATGATGATACTGCTGTAAGCACTCATCAGTAAGCACTCATCAGCTAACACAGTATATATTTTCCCCTAAAGTTTTGGGAGAATTCATGTCAGAAGTGACTTGGTTTAAATAAGCAAAAGTGAAAATTCACGGTGCTGCTATGAACCTACCTGGCTGCCTAACTCAATAGGAAAAGATGTAGGTGTTTTCTTCTTTTCATCTCCATTTTAGCAAAGGAAATTAACTTATGAAGGGACCTACCAGGTACCAGGGCTGTTTTACAGGCAGCCAGCATCAAGCAAGAGAGACCACAGAGAAACCCTTCCCTTTTTGCATGTAGCAAGTTTTTAAACCTGTGCATTACATGCCTGGGAAAGCACACACCCATAAAATCAGTCTGGATGCCTCTTGTTTATCTGTTTCTCAGATCTCTGGGTGAATCCTGCTGGGATGCTATATGGTGAAGTCACCTGTTTCCAGATGAAAATCTGAATGCCACTAAATATAACAAAATTTGCCTCCAAAGGTTTTCTTTCATATCTTTCATTCCCACATTCTCATTAGAGGACTTTCCCTTTTCTTTCCCCAAGCCTTCTGCATTAAGCCAGCAATATTTTAAAGCAGTTCTCCTCTAATAATACCTTGTTTCGAAATCATAATGTTTTTCCTTTTAAAAAGTGTAGACGTGTGCTCTATGATTCTATGGAAAACACATGAGTTCTATTAAAAAAAAATCCATAAATTGATGAATTAAAATACAACCAGAAGAAAGACTGACAAAAAATAACTACAGAAGCAACCTTACAGCTGAGGAACTGAGCTCAATTATGTTATTTCTTTGTTTTTCCTTATTGTACTCCATCTGGATTTCAATTTATGGGGAAAAAAGGTCAGNAGTGCTGCTATGTAATCCATCTGCATTTCAATTTATGGGGAAAAAAGGTCAGTTTCTACTACTACAACTCCTACACCTTGTATTATATTCATATCAGAATATACCAGCACTGCATATCTCATAACAAAAAAAAAAAAAAAAAAAAAAAAATCTTACCTGGAACCCATTTAACTTCAATTTCTATATCATCTTCTTCCTGCTTTTTCTCCTTTTCTTGGATACTTTTTAAAAGTTCCCTGTACTTGGCAATTTGTTCTTCATCATCTTTTTGGCTTTTCTTGGGTTTGTCATCTTCTGTTTCATGAGTTACATCACTACCTTAAAAAAAAAAAAAGGGGAAAAAAAAGTTGTCACAGACAACCTCAACACAATGATGATTTGAAGTTAATAACACATAACTCACAAATAATTTACCAACAACATATTTAAAATATTTTCATCTATAATTTTCAGGGGGAAAAAATAAAAAGGAACCAATTTTAGAATTCTCATATTTAACAGATGAAATTTAGAAGTTCCCAAAGGAATAAGGACAGAAGGATATCATGGATAGGACTTCATATTTTCAAATGGTTAGTTTAAGACTCCTTCCAGTGGAACAGTACCTAAGTCTCAAAAAAAAAAAAAAAAAAAAAAAAAAAGGTCTTTAGATCTTTTTGAAAATGCCAAGTGCTGTATTTTAACAAAGCTTGCAATGTTCTGTTACAAGAAAAGACAGGTAATTATTTCTTCCTTTTCATTCAGTGATGGGCCAAATTAACAAATGATGCAAGATGGAATGAGTGTTTTTCTCTATTTTTTTCCTCTCTCTCCACACAACTGTGGAGGGTGCTGGCTGTGGGCTGGCACAAGCAGTCTTGCCTGTCTCAAGAACTGCAGCTGCTTTTCCATCTTCCACAGAGAGAGCAAAGACCTCCTCCTCAGCAGGAAGCATCTGCTCAGGCGGAAGGCAAAAGTTACCAGGTTTTGGGGAATGAGAAGAAAAAGCAGCAATTTTGTTGTTTCCTCTTCCTGCTGTCACGTGAAATGGTAAGAAAAACGGACTGGGTTAGAGCTGAAGAAATCCTAAAGCTAAGAGAGGCTCCCATGAAGCTGGGTAATGAAGGCGTTACTGATGTATATTCACGGTTGTTTGTCAGAAGACTCACTAATGAATAAGTAAGTTTTCTTGCAGTGCTTTATGTCAGTTAAGAAATAATACGAAGACTACAAAGTTAGTATTTCGGTATACTGAGTATATTTCCCCCTCAATAAAAGCATTTTTTCTTAAGAGAAGAAATTTAATGATGCATATTGTCATATTTTCTAATTAAAACAAAAGAAAACAAACAAACAAAATCCCTATATGCCTTTCTTTTGTCAAAAATAACAGTTTTGGAAACATTCAAATATCACCTCTAAAAAAATAAAAATCCATTAAAGACTTTTCATTCTATAAGCAAATAAAGAACACTTGACAACAGCTGTAGGAAAGAAAAGAACTGAATATGTTTTCAAAGTTTGTTCAGACTTCAAATAATCTTGTTGTTAGCTTTCAAGTATCATTCTGTAACGCACAACATGAGGAAACACTTTCTGATGGATATTAAGGAAGTCGCCCTCTGCCAGAGGCCCTTCAAAGACTTTTTAGTCTAAAACAATTCTGGTGCATTAACAGTTGCACTGTAAAAGAAATACAGCTAAAAGAAAATGAGCTTAACGTGTGAAGGAAAAATGCATGAGCAGCTGAAAGGTAGTTTGAAAATACAAACACATTCTTTATTTTTAAAGATTAGTAACATAACTGTTAATAACATTACTAGAAAAATAAAGTGCGAAAAAAAAAAAAAGTTGAATAACTCCTGAGACATGCCAGAAATTTTTCAATATGATGGTGTGTGTTTATATTTTTTTCCTAAAAAAACTGAATTCGAGAAAGTAAACACAGACGCATAAGCTCAGTATACTAAAATTGCTGATTGACAGCAGTATCAGTTGGTTAAATTGTGGTCATGTTCTTGGAGTCACAACACACTTATCATATTCTTACTTTAAAAAGAAATATTGGCTGATAATTACTTCTTTCCCTTTGCTTAACCTTACAAACTAAAAGAGAGTAGCGAAATAATAAGATACCACATTTGACAACAAACCTCTGGAAAGCTGAGTTTACACTAAAGACAAAATAAATCCTCTGTCATGATAGTTCAGCTGGTTTAGCTGAACCAGAAAGTTCAGCTATTGATCTGAAAATTGATGTCCATAACATAAAAATGCACTAACCATCTCAATTCTATCCAATGTAGTTATTTAAATTCATCACTACAACACACACAGATGAGCGGAGTGAAAAATAAACAGCGAAACACTCCAAAGTTGCAGGAGCAAACACGAGATAACGAGGGTACTGCATTATCCTACAGCAGAACACGAAAAATAAATGAGTTGACCTAAATGAGTTGAGTGAGGAAACATGAAAATGAAGAATAATAAACCTAGTGCCCCACACTGCTAGAACACTTCAAAGAGGAAGCTGCTTGTGTCCCAGTGGTTCATCAGAAGGGTCAGTTATTTAGAACTCAGGGTAGTCAAAATAATGACATTTCAGCCTGCAGTGGTAGACTTCTTCTGGCAAAATATATTTCAGGTGGAAAAGAGCTAGTGAAAGAAAAAGAATTGCTTTCCAGAACCAGGTAACAGTAAGTGAATGGCTACAGCTTGTCATTTTGGCTTCTGTCTTTGCTTTAGGACAGGGTAGGGTAACTGTTTTGGGGCACTCTGCAAACGAGGTGACAGCAGCTGCCGCAGCCTTCAAGTCTCCGGCTGCGCAGAGGGCTGGGCGTCCCGGGGCCACCTTTCCGTGCCGGGCAGAGGCAGCCAAGANTGGGGCACTTTGCAAACGAGGTGACAGCAGCTCCGGCTGCGCAGAGGGCTGGGCGTCCCGGGGCCACCTTTCCGTGCCAGCCAGAGGCAGCCAAGACTCCTTCATGCCTTCAATCCATGCCGCCTCCAGTCTGGCCTCTTCAGAGTAGGGGCACAAATGCACACACAGGTGTCTCCTTCCATTCTAACTTATTGGACACCTTCAACATCCTGCTTGAACTTACTAAAAAAGCTGAGATGACCCTTGCTGCCAGCCTTCCAAATGCGTTTTGTTATAGAGGCTCCTGAAAACACGTTTTGGAACACCTCCAGCTCCGGCATCAGCTCCACCGACATAATCACGTTGTGGTACTTCTGCTTTGGCCCATGAAATTCCACCAAGGCTCAGCTAATCTAAAAAAAATACTGTTTAACTCTTCCTAGGAATAACTAATATTTCCTTAGGACATATTCTAGCAATAAGCTAAAACTAATCCAAAAGAAGTATCTTAAAGTCAGATCTTTATTACAAAAGAATTGCCAAAGCAGTTACACAAGCTTAAGGGAGACAAGCCAACATCAATAAAACAATTTAATGCATTTTAAAAATATGTATTTCATTTAAGGGCAATATTAGTTTCATGTTCTACTTCTATCGTCTTCCATTATTTATCCTTCTGTAATAGTTCGAGCAAATAAATACTGGTATACTTCTTCCCCGTTCATTCTTAAAATGCATGGTGGATTGTATTGGTATATGATAAAATTGAAGATGGTGTTAAATTTAGACAGTCACAGTTATTGAGACAAAAATATCTCAAAATTACAAAGAGGTAATGTGAGGTTTGACAATATTTAACGTTAGATCTATTGCCTTTTCAAACGGTTGTATGACAGCACCAGTACGACAAGCAGCCCAAGGAAGTCCAAGTTCCCTGCTGCGGGGAACACTGCTCTACACAGAACTCCCCACGCAATTACCTATTTTCGTAATTCACTAGACATATTCCCTGTACAGGAATAACAAGCTAAAAATACACCCATAAAAATATTTTCTCATGCAGTCTAACTGGTCTTTCAGTTATTGTGGGTACCAGTGTAAAGTAGAACGGTGANATTCCCTGTCAGGAATAACGAGCTAAAAATACACCCATAAGAGTATACCCATAAGAGTATTTTCTCATGCAGTCTAACTGGTCTTTCAGTTATTGTGGGTACCAGTGTAAAGTAGAACGGTGAAAAAGATCTTGGTTTTGGAAAGATAAAAAGCAGAATAAAAGCTTAAGCATTTGGAATGCTTAATTTGAAGCATCCTTTAAAAGGCCATAAACCGAGTCACTGGTTGTTCATGGTGAGAAGAACCATTATGGGCTAGATTTTAATGCCAGCACAAAGGCTTACTAATTGGAACAAATATGTCCAACAAAAAATCAAGAAGCAATGTAAAGGAGATGCTTTGTGGCTTGAACCATAGCATAGTAGGTCTAATAACTTAACTGTCATGGTAGACATTTTTAGCTTGAAAAAGATCTCATTAAAAAAAAGGCTAGAACAGAGCAACTAAAATCTGCTTATTAAACATTTTACATTAAACAGTTTTAAGAAAAAAAAAAAAAAAAAAAAAAGCTCCAGAACATTCTTTCCTTCTTATCACACTCCCACATTTCCATTCAAACAGCTGAAATTCATTTTCCCCATTTGTGCTTAGTGCCACATAATTCTGCAATCCTGTCATATCACATAACTCAATGGATAAAACATCGGGAACACGTTAAAGACATGGCAACATAACTCCTCAATTAATAACTTTTCAAAACATGATTGAAAGCCAAATATTATCAGGTTTAAGATTCACTGGTATGCGAGGATACCTTAATGTCAACTTTCTCTTCCTTCCTAGCAAAGTTTACTTTTAATTTTAGTTTTAATTTAATTTTTTAGTTTAATTTCCAAATCAATTCTCCCTTATTTAGGCATCTACTTTCATCAGCACCACATCCACATCTAGGCATCCACAAACATCAGCATTACAGATGCTATTCTTCTAGCATAGCTGTAGTCTTGTAAGTATTAAGAAAACTGAAAGAGTTTCCTCTGCAACTTCTGCTCTCCTTAAGGTTGATAAATGCTTCATAAAGCATTACTAGCGAAAACAAAATTCAGAGGTGCACATTATCAATTAGTTTATATGAAGATGGGAAACAAATGGACTTGAGGGCTGGCAAAGTATTGCCAAGCAATTTGTGGCCAGAAGATTTCCCAACTCTATAACCAGAAGTCTTTAAGGCTTTCCTGCATGCTCCAAACTCACCTCTAAATGCAATACCCTGCTATAATGCAGTATAAATCAGATTTCGTGTATTTTTGAAAGACTTGATTAAGGCTTAGTGACATTTTCTTTTTCTTCTATTTTAGGCTACATGTATCACCTGATAAGAGGATAGTGAGTTTTACAAAAAAAAAAAAATCCACAAAGGAAATTCAGGAATTTTTAAGTTCCTGTCTTGGCACATCATACAGCGATGACTTAGGTAGCTTATGAAGCTATAGGTGACATTCTTTTCATATTCTCAATAAGTTGTGAGAACTAAAACCCACTTGAAAGATATTATCACTCTCTAAGATTCCTTTAGACAAGTTCTGCTACTTGCCTTTCCCCTCAGTATATAAAATCTATGCTTCAGGAGTACTAGGAGGCTCATAGCACAGCCTTTCCCCCACTGTTCTCACACTCCCCCAGTACTCCACGAAGAGCAATTGTTGGAGTGTGGAAGCTCCACTTCCCTCAGGACTTTCAAAGGTCTGGAACAGATTAAATGCCCTCCCTAGGCCACCCAGTACAGTCTCTAGGACTGTTCAGGACCTCCTTGCCCTTCAAACACTTCGGTATGCATACAGTGACCCATGAAGAGGACAGATCACTACACTGACCTACAAGCAAATTTCTGCACNCCTAGGCCATCCAGCACAGTCTGTAGGCAACTTGCTCAGGACCTCCTTGTCCTTCAAACACTTTGGTATGCATACAGTGACCCATGAAGAGGACAGATCACTACACTGACCTACAAGCAAATTTCTGCACTTAGTGTTAAACCAAAATCATTTATTCATCAACCACTAAATATTTAAAACTAAGACACTTCCTCTCATGAGGGAAAAGTTCAGCACCTCTTAAAAATATTTTTATCTCAAAACTGAAGCAGGTATCACCAAGTCTGTCAAATGTTAAGGTATACTGAAAAATGGATGCTCAGAGATCCAATCTATTATTCAGAAGGCAGATATTTAGGGTCTCAATAACTACAATAATTCCTTGCCCATCAGTGATAATTTTTGATAATTTCACTATCTCATCATCAATTCATTAATTTCCTGATTTGCAAAGGCTTAATGAAACACCAAAGCTCTCACTACCAACTTTCCTCCTCCTTTAAATGGAACCCACAAAGAAGTGGAGGAAAAGTAGGTTACTTACATAGGAGAATTTAAGGAGATTTTCTTTTTTTTAATCAAGAGCTTAACATCATCCCTACAAAAGATGACATACTTAAAGTACTTTCTAAAGATAGAGAATTTATGTATCTAAAATGTTAAAAATACTGTAACTAAGGTGAATAAACATTGTCCACAAAGTCATAAGTACCTTGCTCTTGTTCTTCCTCTTCTTCACTGGATGAAGCCAAGTAAGCTTGAAAATCCATGTCAAGAAGTTCATCTTTGTTAAAAGTCCTGCTAAGTGACGTTACTCTTTCATGATCTGTCTCATCCCATGTGATGTCTATCTTAAAAGTAAGAATGCCAGTTGCAGAAGTTGAAACACTAGAATTCATCACTAAGTCTGTTTTTATAGAAAATTGTTTTATGCATTCCACACAGGAAGCAGTTTTAAGCTATTAATCATCTTTCCTACAATGTCTTTTAGCTATAATATAGTAATTTACTAAAACTCAGGTAGCACTAGTAAGTTGAGGCAGCAGCCACCAACAAATCTCTCCTCCTTCTCCCTGAAACCAAGTATCATTTGCAATGGGTGCAATGAAATTATTTGCCCAACTTCACCATCAATTGGAGGATGAAACAGATCTGTCTGAAAAGGTGATCCAGCAGAAATTACTTTTTTCTCAAATAATCACTCCTTCAGTTTGGCTCACTTCATGCATTAAGTGAAAGAATACTTCAGCTGTCACAAAAGACAGAGCAAGCACAAAGAGCTACAACGAGGAGAGAAGCAACTGCTTTAAGCCTGACAATGTCACCAAAAGGCTCTTCTTGAATCCAAATAAGCATTAACTGTAATTCAATATGTAACTTCTAAGCAAGGTATAACAGGTCGAAATACAGTATTTAATTTATAACAGATTAGCCAAAACTCTTAAAATCCAAAACTCAAGCTTATCTATAACATCCCAACTCATAATATGTTTGACGTCTTCATTGTAAAATGGAGAGCGTAAGCAACAATCTTTACTACTTACACAATTTAACAATAAAATTACATAAATCAGGAAAACATATAAATACACTGTAAAGATACCTTTGATGTTACCATTCCAGCAGATGTAAAGTACTTTGGCTTATATGCGGCTACATTCACTTCTGAGGCTACATCTTTTGGCTTATCATCAAATGTAACATTATCTGGAATAAATCTTAAAGGCATATAAAACATGTTATTCAAATACACTGTTAAATTTCAAAGGAACAAACAGTCTCACAGCTTTTCACAACCCTTGTACATCAACATAAAAAAATCTACTAAAATTAAGAGTTTGTGGGCTTGAATAAAAATCATAAGTACCAAACACATAAGATTAACTGTCTGCACAACTACTCTACAGGTGTTTTACATATTACACCACCATGCTGGAGGAGAAAGCTAAATTGTTTTCATTTTGAGAGGGCCAGAGTTTGGGTTTTTGTTGTTTATTTGTTGTTTTTGTATAAATTTGTTTTTTGTTATTAAGAATCACCTTTTTAGGAAGCTTAAAATTAAATTTCAAAAGAAAAAAAGGATTAAATAACACCTGTGCCAGTGAAGGTACATAAACCAAAAATTCTAAACATTTTAAGAAAGGCTGGTACATCTCTTAGCATCGTAATTATTAAAAAAAAATAATAAAAAGCCAAAGTCTTTGGTAACACAAGAAGAAATCAGATAAAAAAAGTTCATGTTTGTGTGCTACATGCAAAATTACTCCCCTGCCTTTATTTTTTTCTTATTTATTTTTTAAACATGAATGCAATACGATAAATGCTGTTCAACATTTAAATTTAACACAGTAGGTGGAAGATTAAGAAGAAGTTTGGGGAATTTCAAACAGATGTCACTGTTGTAAAACTTTTATCTTTCTATGTCTAGAGGCATGAAAGCTGTATTAACAATAACAGAGAAGTTAAACGATCACTTGGCAGAGATAGTCTTCTCCAAAGTGATCCAAAGCAGATGAATTAAGCTCCAGCGAATGACTCAAAGCAAATCCTATCTTTCTCTGAGAGGGCCCATAATATGAGTCCTCAGTCAGCCTCTGTCAAAATGTAGCGCGATTTAGGGACCTGTCTTCGGTCCCCTTACTTTTCCTGTGGTAAACAATCCTGAAAGAGACACTTTCTCTGAATTCTAGGTTGAGGAAAAGAAGAGGAATATGTTGTCTTGCTTCCTAAATATGCGTCCAACATCTTCCCTCAACAGTTGCAATGGGTTGAAGACGCAACCATAAAGTTTTACCTGGAGGTAAAATGAGAGAGGAGTGATCGTCTCTCAAACTCTCCATTTGCTCCATTGAGCAGAAATGCTCAAAAAATAAAAAAGAAACCCAAAGGAAATTCTGACAAACCATTGCATAGATAATTTATCTCAAAAATAAAATTTTGGTTACAGAATAAGGACAATATAGTTTATTTCAAATTATTTAAAATTGGTTTTAATCTTCCCCTTCCCAGAGAAATTTAATAAGTCACCAGTAGATTTACCTTAGGTCTATAAAAGAACAGCTACTTTCAAATTCCAATCCATCACATTCCTCATAAATTTTATTGGCTGTTTCAGGAGAATCACATTCTACCACTGCATAGAAATATTTCAGTCTCTTGAACTGATACTCTCTCAGTTTTTCCTTATAAAGTCTGAAAAAGTGAAAAACAACATAATCAAGTCAGTTAGTTTAAACACATTCTCATTGCTAAAAAAGTTTAAACTCATTAAAAATACACATCATTCAAACTGCCTCTGTCTTGCAAAGGGATTAAACATTAAACAACATGAAGTTCCACCATCAACTTGGCTTTATTAAAGTAAAAAGATTAATCCATACAATTTCACTACAGAAATTGGTGCTTAAATTAAATATCTTTACAATTATATTCTCCACGAGAATAGTTATCATGCTAGGACAAAAATTAATAGACAACTGGTTTCTTTAATACTATCAGTGTCCAAAGCATTTAAAAATGTTATGTAGCAGCAGTTGCACTCAACTCTATCTCCTATGGGAGTTGTAAATTTAGAGACTCCACACAGGCCATATAGAGTAACCTCTTTGTAAGTTCTATGGAGAGCACAGAAAGTAGCATTTAATGATTCCTATGCAAATGTCTGCAATATGTAGCTAAGCTGGCACCAGAAAACCTGGCTTAGAACAAGGTATTGGTTGATGAGAAGGATGTGCCACAGACAAATAAGGGTATACATTAAAAACACAAGAGAATCCCAGACACCGCAAGAGGACAAGATTGCAGATGCTCATGAAGACAGACTATGGAGCAGTAATGAGGCAGGTGACATTCATGCAGCATTCCTCAGGATGCTAATTTAGGAAGCACAGGGATTGTAGTGGAAGATATTGTCAAGAGAAACAAAGCAGAAGAGAGACTGACACTGGGATGAGTTGGTTGGAAGATGAGGCAGAGCACAGGGTGAGGTCCTGACTGTAAATGGGTATGTGCACAGGTATCGCCAAGAAAGCACCTACTGAGAAGAAATTCGGATGCACTAGAATGCATCTTGATAAACACAGTGAAGGTTACTTCAGCAAACAATATTTTAAGTTAATGATACAACTCCCTGATGCTGTGGGCTTTCTGCAATAGGATCTGCATTTAGTTCAGAAGACTTTTCAAAAACATGGCAGTTTAGTCGGATATATAATGCAAAAAGGGTTCCAATCAGCCTGCCAAACATCTGGAAATTCTGGAAAAATATAAAAGTAAAACATCTCAAGCTCCATATGGACAAAACTTTTAAGCAAAATAACAGGAAAAGAGACATGCCTGAAGAAGCCTGGATGATGGTAGGTTTGATGAGCTCAGCCTAGCAAGCCAGGGCTGCTGCTGATGGTATTCAAGATACCTCAGTCTAGGAACTCTTGGACTGAGTTTAGGTCCCTGTTGGTTACGCTGATAAAAATTTCGACAGAAAGCAGTAGAGGGAGTTTCTTGCATGAATAGTGATTTATAACGCAGAATACTACAGTAAGCTCTCCAAACTTTCGTTTCATTTTTTTATTCCAATCAGCTACACAATAAAAACTTTCAAGTCACTCGTCAACAATTAAGTTCCCGAGTTTCATCATAATGCATTTATTCAATGCAATAACAATGAAACAGGGGCAATTATAAAATCTCTCTCAAAAAGCTATAAAATTAAAGCTGTCTACAGGAGACTTCCACAAATGAAGTCTGGAAAACAGCAGCTGATTGGAATTTTCACTGAGAATTAGGTTTACTATGTCTCTCATTTGAAGAGCAAGTTAATACCCGTCTTTCTCTGTGGTATTCTCTGGAAGGTCGAACAGTTCTGCAGGTCCTTGCAGTTCTTCCTCTTTCAATCTTTCTTTTCCAAACTCTGAAGGATAAATCTACAGATACAACAACATAAAAATAAATTCCACCTACAGAAAAACACAAGTATCTCACAAACCTTTTGGACTTCACTAATGTCAGAGAAAAAAAAATAAGAGATCAATTCTACAAACTTTGATACCTTCCAAATTTTTGTTCACAGAAATTAAAGTAAAATAAAATTAAAAAAAAAAAAAAAAGAAAAAGGGACTGTCTTTCAGGAATCAGAATATTTTGAGGGAGATGAAGAGCAACAGGAACTATTTATATGCAAGAACAACCTTTCTGGGATTAGCTACTTGGCTAAAATTTCTCCCAAAGTTTCAACTGCAAGCAGGTATTAAAAAACACATATAAAAAAAAACATCATTTAACTGACTGGTATTTAGCCAATTTGCAAATACCTCAAAATAGGTGCAAAACATAAGCAGTATTATGTAACAATAAAAACAGTTGAAAAGTATATGGAAATAGCCATAGTGACTACTGAAAATTAAGTTGGCCAATGAAGCCTGTTAGAATTTGGAAACAACGCTGTTAATTTCAGTGAAACAACATTTAGAGCCAACCTCATAAATACAAGAAGCCAACAGGTTCAGGATTTAATTCCATGTACATGCCCAATGCTGAAAAGAAGTATGTGGTTATTTCTAACAGCAAATTAAACTCTAACACAAATAGTTCTGCAGAATAACAAAAAGAGAAATTAACAAGATAAATGAGAAACTATCTCACTTTTTTTTTGATCTGTAGACTGTTTATTTCTTTACAGTAAAAAGCAATATTTATTTCAGAACTCAGATCTTACCTTAACAGAAAATATAACGCCTCCTTTGGGTATGAAAGAATTAAACAGAGCCAGCAAGTCCTTAGCCTTCAGCCTGTCCCAATCCATGTTACAAACTGCCAATCTACTTGTAATCTGCATAGGAAAAAAAAAAGATGGAAGATTTATAGGTTTAATTCCTGAGTGCTAAGGGGAATTTAAAGGGAATTCAGAACTCTTTAGCAACCATGTTTGGCAAAGCCAAAGGCAACAATGAAATTCCCTGGAAACATACAAGTAACATTTCCTCAACACTCTGTATTGTTCAAAGTAGAAAAGCTCAGAAACAGCAATCAAAAGAGTAGCTTCAAGGATACAAAACCTAAGACACAACAGACTGGACTGCACCAATGCCAGAACTGCCCCGTGCTTACCATAGTGTGATACCAGCTGCTATTATAACATCCTATATGATGATAACAGAATCTTACAGGCTGATGATACAACAGTGCTGTACAGTATTGTGATTTCCTGCACTCTAATTGTGCAGAGTTTCAGCGACCTGTTTCATCGTCTAATGGTTTTTTAATAATGCAATTAGAAATACCTAAAAGATTAAGAATCCTACCTCTTGGTAAGTCAGGTTTGCTCACTACAAGTCTAGTTTTCAGATCAGTGTAGTATGGGGTGCTTATCCCCCCTTAGTCTGATGTAATATAGGCACAACTTAAAAATTTGGGCCAAGGGAAAACAGAGAACAACACTGCTGCCGTGGTGGCAGCAACTGTTAGAAAGTGGTTAAGACACGCAGAAAAAAATAAAGAGCTGATGGAGTACAGCTCATGCCATGCAATTCTTGGGACTTTTGCAGATGGTTTCATAGACGAAGGTCTACAATGAACTCATCATAGTGCATGTCTTCATCTTCACATTCATTTGTCAAATTAATTGGTCAACTTTTCACATGTCAAAAGAGCACATTTTCAAGTGTTACCTCATCTCCACGAGGTGCATCTTTATCTAGCTCGCCCCATGAATGCTCAATTTCGGGTTCCTTTGGAAATAGGTCACTGAAATCATCATCATCAGAGCTTGTTTCAATATTCCCTATGCCCCTAGCTAGATCAAGTCCAACATCGCTTTCTTCATCTTCTGAATCGCTATCCTCCTCATCTGTTTCCTCATCTTCCGACTTCTCTTCATCGCCTGCTTCCCCATCAACTTCTGACTCTTCTTCAGATTCTGCATATTCAAAATAGTCTTCACTTTCAGAAATTTCTTCCTCTAGTTGACTTTTATTGATGTCACTTTGATCACAGGTGGATGTGCTTGAAGTCGCTGAAAAATAAATGTTTGGTATCTATTTTTATATTGCAATTACATGAATCATTACAAAGAGAAGAAAAACTCTCAGCTGTCTTCCTGCAAGTTTATAGACTGTATAAATGTATAACGTGATACAGCAACAACTTACGACAGGCAAGTACAAAACAACGTAAGTCAGCAGTACAGCCTTCTCAGCTTGTCTAATGTATTGTTCTTTAGGCCCACAACTGTATTACCAATCTCAAAATCTGAGAAAAAAAAATATTTTTATTTTGTTTATATTATTCATTTCTCCATACAGAAACTACAAGTAGAAATCAACTTTAGCAATGTAAGCTACACGAATGCTCAAATAAAACAAAGCAAGCTTTTCTTCAAGTCACCTGCTCTCTCTAGACCAGTGAGACTGGCTGTGGCCATGACTTTGTATATTTTACCCTGTCCATAGTAAAATAAGACAGACATTATGATGATTCCAAATACTCTAGAAATAAAAGCCTTCACCACTCATGTCTTTAATCTGTATTTTAGTAAGCTTTTCAATCTTTCCAATATAAAGAAATAAACCCTTGTCAGCATTCTTTTAAAACCACATCCCTCTCAAGCTAAGGGCTTGATGCTGCTGTGCTGCTTTCAATCAACAAGTGCTGATGTGTTGAAACATTCATGGCCTTAACATTCTTATTCAGCTTAAAAAAATACACAAGCATATTTCCAACTACTCTAACCCCAATTTCCTTGTCAACAATAAAAAGGACCCCAAATACACCGGATTCTTCAGTAACACTGAATCCAAATTGGGTAGCTGTGTGTATGACTGATCTTGCAAACACCACCCCAGGAAACCACCTTCCAGCCTCTGCCCCTTCTATATTAACAACAAACCTGATTCTTTTACTTTCCCTCCTGGGGAAAGTTCCATCTTAGAAGTCTTCATTGTTTTAGCAACACTTGACTCCAAAGTCTTTTGCTCATTTTGAACTGAACGTGATCTTCCACTTGATGAGTGATCAACTGCAGTTGTGATTTTCCCACAGTCCTTTTTCAACTTGGATTTAGATGTAGTTTTCTCTTCTTCACTCTGCTGGTCATCTAATATAAGCACAGTTTTACCTGTTTGGCCCTTCCCTTGCTTGCTTGTTTTTTTCTCCTCCCTGGGAAGGACATCAGCAATTCCTTTTGCAGCATCTGCTTTTCCTTTAGGCTTGGCTTTCTTTTTCTTTGCTTTCTTTCCAGTACGTGCTTTACTGTCGCTCTCTGAAAGCTCAGAGTCCGAATCTGACAGGGCATAAAAGGTCCTGAGGTCCTCCACAGTGCTGAAGTTAACAGGGCGACCTCTTTTATCCACAGTGTATTTCAGCTTGAACTTCTTGTCATGAAACATAGATCGGAACCGCTTGTCAATCTTCACCTTATACTCCTCTTCCGGTATTTCCCAGAACCTGGGATCCCTCGTAATACGGTTAAACCGTTCATCACGCAGGATTTCCTCTTGGGATGCCATTTTTGACGCTAATAAGGGCTTGAATAACTGCAGCGTCAAGAAAAGAGTTTGAATATTTTTACATTAATCGAAAATACGCGACTGAAAGAGCTACAGAAACCTGGAGGGCGATAGATTTCTAGCCCGGGCTCAAGAACAGGAGGCCACACGGCGGGGCGGCAGCCTCGCGCGCAGCCTCGCGCGCAGCCCCATCCCCGCCGCACGCCCCTGCTCACCAACACGCNCATTTTTGATGCTAATGAGGTCTTGAATAACTGCAGCGTGAAGAATTTTTACATTAATCGAAAATACGCGACTGAAAGGGCTACAGAAACCTGGAGGGCGATAGATTTCTAGCCCGGGCTCAAGAACAGGAGGCCACACGGCGGGGCGGCAGCCTCGCGCGCAGCCTCGCGCGCAGCCGCTGTGGGCCCGCACGCCCCTGCTCACCAACACGCGCATGAGCAGGACCTCGAGGCAGCACCAACCCCAACCCCTGCACCAACCCCAACCCGAACCCGAACCCGAACCCGAACCCGAACCCCAGCCCCAGCCCCGGTCCCGCCGGGCCGAGCGCCCTCCCGCTCTCACCGCGCCGCCGCGGCCGCCGCACGCGGCCACCTCCCCACACAGCAGCTTCCGGCAGCGCGACGGGGGCCGGCGCGGGACAAGCCGCTCGCGGCCAGTCACAGAGCGCGCGCGGAGGGGCTGGCTGGAGGCTGAGCGGCGCATGCGCACGGCGGGGACCATGGCGGCGGCCGTTGCGGCCGTTAGAGCAGCGGCCGTTGAGGCAGCGGCGGCCGTTGGGGCAGCGCCGAGGGGCTGGCGTTGGGGCTGGGGCGGCACTAGCAGCAGCCAGCGGCGGCGGCGGCTGTGGGCGCCGTCGGGGCAGGCGGCGGGCGCCGCAGCTCCGCCGGGCGCGCTGAGCCCCTTCGACCGGCGGCTGAAGCGAAAGCAGAAGAACTGGGCGGCGCTGCAGCCCGAGGCGGCCAAGTGCGACTACCTGCGCGAGGAGGTGCGGCGGGCGCGGGCGGGGGGCGGCCGGGGCCCCGCGGCGCCGCTCACGGCCTCGCGTCTCCCCGCAGGTCGGCGGCAGGGTGGCCGACAGGGTGTTCGACATCGCCAGGTGAGCCCCGCCGGGCGGCCCGCCTTCCCCCGCAGCTCCCGCGTTCACCTGCAGATGAACCTTCGTGCCGCCTCCGGGCGGGTTTTGCGCTGCCAGCGTCTCGTGGAAGGATGCTTGGTGACAAGCACGTGTGTGGTCAGGAAGCACGTGGGGAAGTTATCACACAAAGCGTACCTTAGAACTGCGTCTTTGTGTACGTGGTTTGTAATGCAAAATCTGTCTTTTCAGAGCATTCCCTCTTGCTTTGGATGTTGGCTCTGGAAGAGGTTACATAGCTCAACATTTAACAAAGGTACCGCCCCTTGCTATGTTGGTGTTGTTTAAAACGAAGTTTGCCTTTGTGTTTTCAAACAGGACACTTTTATAACTTAAAACACCCCTCCTCATCTTGATAAAGTAGTTTGTACAGCCCAAAGCAGTCTTGTGCAGAATCTGTTAGCTTAAAGTAACTCGTATGCCTAAAGATTAAACGATCAAGCACGGTGGTAGTGCAAGTGAAGCTGTGTTATATGACAGATAACCCACAGTTATCCATCTGTGCATCTGGAAGATGCAGGCATATGGTTAGTTTGTAGCCCTCAGGAAGGTGTTGGTGAGAAATACTGTGAAGACTTTCAGAGAGGTGAACTAGCTTTTCAAAAACTCTGCTATGAATAAAGGTGCTTCACTGGTTGCTACTGCACAGTGTATATCCATCTGAACCTATCCATAAAAATGCAGATTATATATGTGTTTGGCGTGTACATGTATTTGGAAATATATAAATATATATATTTGGAATGCATGTAAATATTCCAAAAGATGACCTATAGTTTGTATGAACTATAAATGGAAGTTTATTAAAAAGCTTATACAGTTTATGAAACAAGTGTTTGACAGATGCTTCTTATTTCAGGAAACTGTTGGAAAACTTATTCAAGTAGATATTGCAGAGAATGCTTTAGTAAGTAGCTTTCTGAATATTATTTGCAATGTTTCAATTGTACAATACAGAAAAGTAAAAGAAACAAGTTTCTGATATTTTTATTCCAACCCAACATTAGAAAAATACTTTGGAAACTGAAATCCCTACGGTCAGTGTTGTAGCTGATGAGGAGTTCCTTCCCTTCAGAGAAGATACATTTGATCTTGTTGTTAGCAGCTTAAGGTACGTTTTTTTTTTTTTTCATTTGTTGACACTTCAGTTTTTGATGAAGATGTTGAATAATGTTTTTTTCAGAGTAATCTCCTTCCACCTGCCCACCCTCCTCACTCTCTGCCTCCCCCAGCAAAAAAAAAAAGAAATAAAAAAGAGAAATAGTCCATTTAACAGCACTAAGTCTTGCTGTACAAAATACACTTGCCAAGTCATAAGCAAACATCAGGAAGAAATCCTCTACTGGTGTTTTTTATTGGGCTGTTTTCTTCCTTGAAGACAAAGATAGCTTCTTTTCCTGCATTTTGACTAATTAATCTCCAGGAATTGCATCTTCACTTTAAAAAAAAAAAGGAATGTAGTCATTTATATAAGCTTTGGATTTTATTTGATATCACTGCCCTTTGCACTTTTGCAACCTGAGAAATTTGTTACATTGGCTTCTGAAACATTTCGATGATTTAACAAGTATTTGCTTTTCTATAAATTTTATTTAATATGTAATATAATAAATACACTTCTGGCATTTCAGTTTACATTGGGTGAATGACCTTCCTAAAGCTTTTAGAGAGGTAAGAAACTCCTCATTCTTTATTGGCATAGAAGAAGGTATATTGATTAAAAACTGATTAAAGAGCATGTTTCATATCACTAAGGCAAATTGTGCTTGAAGCTTTTGTTGTCTTACAAGCTTGGTAATGCAGTGCGCCTCTTCTGGATGCCTGAACAAGGGATCAGTGCCAATTTTTAACAAAAAGCAAACTTTGAATTTGTTGGAGTCCTTACTAGGAAGGGAACAAGAACTTACAAGAAAGCTTGTTTTGTCAGTCTTGAAGTTTGAGTGATTGTATCGCTCCTCTGACCAAAAGTGCATGATGGTGGATGTACCCAGCACTGCATTACTGCACTGTGCATTCAGAAGTGCAAAAATCGGTACTTTAAGGCCTCCACTTGTCTCAAGTAAGACATTCACAAATGGCTTTTTTTGCTTTCCTTGTGTAAGAAAGTAAAAATAAAAGCTATCTTATGCTACTTCTTTTTTTCCCAGAATTATATTTTCAGAGACCTCCACTGAAAAAAAAATAGCTTTGCCTTAAATTAACTGCACATTCGGTATTTTCTGGATCTAAGAGCGTAATTTCTATGGATTCATTCTTAAGAACAATAGTCTCTTCTGACAGATCTATGCATCTTACCATGTTACTAAAAAGTTTCTCACAGCCTGCCTTGGAGATGCAACCTTTAAAGGCCAAGGACTCCCAAGTCATGCATGCAGAGCAGTAATGCTTTTGTATGCGGACGTATAATTGATTTGACTTTTGAAAATCCCTGGGATTTGGACTAAGTTTTGTGTTTTTAAGTTTTAGTCAATTGCACTTTCCAATCAAGTGATTAGAGTAATTTTAATTGATTTTTTTTTCCATATGTATATCACTAATTTTTTTAATGATTGCTTTTGAGTTGATACAAAAGAATTCTTAAGAACTTTGTAGTTAAATAGATAGAGACTTTCACTCTTTTTTTGAATATTGTTATCTTCTGTATTGTAGATTCATCAAGTACTTAAGCCAGATGGAGTATTTATTGGAGCAATGTTTGGAGGAGACACTCTGTATGAACTTCGCTGTTCTCTGCAGCTAGCAGAGCTAGAGAGAGAAGGGGGATTTTCTCCTCATGTATCTCCCTTCACTGCTGTCTCTGACTTGGGACATCTGCTGTCAAGAGCTGGCTTTAACACCCTCACTGTGGTAACTACAAACACAAAAACAGTCAGAGAAAACAATTCAGAACATCAAAGCAGCTAGTAGATTAAGTTTATGACTGAAATGCTGCCTCACTTTGCACATAAAACACCTTACTGAATAAATTTTTGAACTAGCTTTGTCTGCCTCAGTTGGTCTTACTGTGAGCAATGGAATCAGCTGCAGGGCATCTTTGGTTTGTGGTCCTGCAAAGTTTTGATGGTCTTCTTGGAGAAATGTGTCTGAGAAGGTCAGACCTACTGGAAAAATCTTAGAACAATCTTTCTGCTTTTTGTAAGACCAAGATGAAAAGAATTGCAGTTCAATTAAAACTTGATTGCATTTGGGCTACTGACAAAAAATACTGAGTTGGTTTAGGAAAAATAAGCAACTTGAAAAGAAGTGACAGATAGATTCTAGTAGCTGCTCTGAAAGTTAATGCTATGGTTTTAGCTTGATGTGCTCTAAAATTAAGCCTCTGAATCCTTCTAGGACACTGATGAAATTCAAGTAAATTATCCAGGATTGTTTGAGCTTATGGAAGACTTACAAGGCAAGTGTATAAACTTCTGGGAGCATGAGCATTTTCTGTATCAGTGATGTAGACACAGAAAAGTTCATGTTTCTTCACTCCAGATAAAAACTTTAGGTTTTTTTTTTCTATTATCTCAAATTAATTTTGTGCTAACAAATATGAATTGTAGCGTTGTGAACTCTCTGCTCACATACTTATGAATGCATACATATTGATATCACTGTAATGCAGTCAATCTTGTGCCCAGAGGAGAAGCCAGATGCCTTTTCCTCCCTTTTAATTTTTTGTTTCCTCAAAATTCTTTTTCTTCTCTTTAGAAAGTATTACTTTTTTTCCCCTGATTTCTTGTCAGGAGATTAAACCCATCAGCAAATGTCTTTTGGGTAACAGAAGTAAAAACCACAAAACAAAACAAAAAGCTTGTTCCGATGGGCTCTCCTGTGCATGCTGATCTCTTGTAGTGCTCCCAGTCTGTGTGAGCAGGCTTCTGTCTCCCCTTCCAGAGCTCTTTCCCACAGGGTGACTTTGCAGTCACTGTGTTAGGCAGTGAGCCTGCTAACCCACAGGCAGGAGATTGAGGACATGGTCTTGGAACAAGAATATTTGGACCCTCAAATTGGAGTTTGCTGAGGAAAGCAAGAGACTTAGCAAATGGGTTGCTTAACAGCTAAGTGCAATCATGACACTGTCAGAGATTGTAAAGTAGTTGTTAACATACAATTCAGTAGTTACTTAAGGAGAAGTTTAGGACATCTCCTATGTCTGGATCATCTGCTGCTCTTTACAGTAGTTCCCTAATGAATATAAAACTTTGCAGAATTGTCCAAGACTAAGTTGGCAGTTAAATTTCTTATTAGAAGTCTTTTGGAATACAAAAAAGTGTGCAGTATCTGCAGCATGTATGAACACCTTGTACTTAGTGTTTTAAAAGAAGCTATACTAGAAAGTCTAAATATCTGAAGGCTGTTGCTAAAGAAGTAATAATCTGATATTCTTGCTAGCAATAAAACCATAGATTGAAAAACATCAAACAAAACCATTGCAGTCAAAAGGCTTTGCTGTTATAGCTAAGAATTTCTACTGACCTGTTGTTCGGTATGTTCACTCCAGCGAGATATGCGGAAGATCCTATACCTATTCTGGTTTAATAAAAGTTGGTGATTGGTGCATGAGACTTAACTCATGTTATATGCTGTATCTTCTTTTTTCTTAAAGCTAAAACATATTTTTAGGTATGGGGGAGAGTAACTGCTCTTGGAATAGAAAACCTCTGCTACACAGGGAGACTATATTGGCAGCTGCAGCAATATACCAAGGTAATTTAACAGGTAACACTTTAACCTGGAATCACTTGAAAAACATGTATTTCATGTTTTGTTTTATTTTTACCTCTACACAAAACACATTAGAAGTAAATAACATAATACAGATATTTTTAACCTTAGTTATAATGACAGGATTTGAACAATGTTGATATATCAGTAAAGGCAATTTTGCTCTCCCAAATCTTTCACTGAGAGTTGTGATGATGATGAATGTCGTAGTTGGTTCTAATGTTCTGTGAACTACTGAGTTCTAAGAACTAATATTCTGTGTACCTTTTCTCTCCCTCCCTCCCATAACAGAAATGTATGGAAATAGTGATGGCTCAATTCCTGCCACATTTCAGATATACTATATGATAGGCTGGAAATTCCATGAATCACAGGTATTGTGAAGCTGAACTATTGCTAAATGCTCAGACTTTCTCAATTACTAGCTTTTGTTTGCAAGTATGGTCATTTAAAGTGACAGACTTCTGAAGTCTTCTTTACAAATTACTTTAGCTTAAAACATCAGCATTTTATCTTCTTTTTTTTCTTATAGGCAAAACCAGCCCAGAGAGGTTCTGCGACAGTTTCATTTGGGGATCTGGCAAAAATAAACGGACTTCTTTCAAGAAAAGAAAAATAGTTCTTCATTAAAAGCAAGAGTTGTTTAGGAGCTCTCACAAAACTTTGCATTATTGATGGTCTCCAATTTGTTGAGTTACTTCTGTTTTGACACACAAAAGTGGTAGTAGTCTGCATGCACCAGGGTAGGGTGTTTTTCATTGTTTCCCCTCTGCCTGTGCTATGGCATTAGCTTTTTTTTTTTAATAAAAAGCATTCATGAATGTTTCTAGAGAAACGCATTAGCAGGACTCTAACTGAATAAATGCTCTCCCAGCATTTGACTCATCACTGTTCAAAAACGTAATGAGTGTTCCAGTATTTCAGTACTGATCGCTCCAGAGAGGGAGACATTTTGCAAGTTGGACCGCATGCCACACTCCCTTATTCCTCTGCACTGGGAAAACCAAAAACCTTTCTGCTGAAGGCTGTATTGTGTCCTACAGTAAATTTAACAGAACTCATATCAACATGCTGTGAAGAATCAAATGCCAGTCCCTGACATGCCATACTGTTGGGTACTTACTCTTAAATGCTTGAGGTTGTTAATATTATGTGGTCCCTGCCCTCTGTCCTTCTACCTCTTAAATGAGATGTTCACCTTTCCTCTACCTCTCTTACTCTGTTCAGTTTCAAATACTTCTTTCTCAGGGTTGTGACGCCCCTTACAGTTTATCCTCTGGTTCCCAGAAAAACTACTGCGCTCTTCTAAGGAAACTGAAAAACATGCTCTCTTCTCCGATGAATTCAGCTTATATATAACAAGAAAAGAAGGTTCCTTCACTATCAGATTGTGTTGTATATTCTCTCAATTTCTTACTCAAAGTGACAACCTCATAAGTTCCTAAAATAAGCTCTTAACTTCATCCTTTAGCCAGCTAAATACTTAAAGAATAATTCCTTTCTGAAAGGCTTTTCTATTATTTTAAAATACAGCTAATAGTTAAGATGTAGAAGATAGATAACATCTACCACCTACATTCAGTGGGGATCGCAGTGGTTGTGATTACTTTATTTCAGAACTATATATTAACGCTTAGCACTTCCTCTTCTGTGTTACTGTCCAAAATGTTTGAAAAGGATGATTCCAAAGAAATCTACCCTGTTAGAAATACTCCCTGGTAATACAGAGGCAACAGCAGATCAAAACTGGTTAAAACTAAGTAAAAAGGCAGTAAAATAGTGAGGCTGCTCCCAGCTTCTCCCTGAAGTCCCTTGCTCTTGCTCTTCTCCAGCTTTTCAGTTTGAATTCCTACGAGGTGCGCAGCAAGGGAGGGCTGTGGTCTATGCCAATCGGAGAGGAAGGGCCTGCGCTCCACAGAGCTCTTTGCTCCAGGGAATACCTTGGTAACAGCCCTAACAGGAGGCAAAGTCCCCAGCGTTTGCCAGGCTATCAGCAAGCCACGATTATAGTATGGCAAGACCTGAATCAAAGCTATCCTTTATGGTCGCTACTTGAAATCAGAGAGGCTTATTCCCTTCTGGAATGACCATCACATTGCCCAGGCACTAAAATTGATTGCATTAATTTACTTCTTAAAAGCATTGCAACGACCAGGAGAGATGTCATCAAGAATGACACTGCCCGAGTTCAATAAACAGAAAATCTTCTCATTCCAAGACAGCGGAGCACATCCATTGCTCTGCAGAGGCAGCGCAGCGGAGTGGAACAGCGCAGGTGACAACCCATGGTGGCTCTGGATGCTGGGGCGTATTTCTCAAATACACCACCTTGCTCCTATTGGCTCAGCAACCCTCAGTGAAAGAGCACGGGAGTTTATTTTTGCTGCCTTTATCTAGTTCTACCTCACAGTTTGGTGTTGTCCTCTGTGTGTCAAGGACAAATGGGTGTAACGTAATGTGAAGAATAGTGTCTTGTAAAAAGGACTGACAGGATCAAAACCACCGGACATTTCCTCAGACGCTTCTTGATCACTTTTTGATCAGACTACAAATTACGTGAAGTGAAGCCAAGGCAACTACATGTTGAGATCTTTCAGTGTTCAAAATACTGCAAAGACCAGCTCCAAAGTCCACCCAAATTGATACAATTGTGTATCAATTGACAAGTAAAACTGACTTGTGTTTGTACAAGTCAAAGTTGTTCCCTAGAAGTTGACAGTTAAAATGAATATATCAAGCATACAGGGACCTTGAAGTTACTAGGGGGTTCGTTTAAGAAATGAAATATTTCTGGACCTGTCGAACACAACCAAAACCCTCAGAACATCCAGCTTCACGGAAGGGCAGGAGCTACAAGGCCCTTCCCATAGAGGTGGGCAAAGGCAAGTGCTCCAGCCCTGCAGGTCTGGATGTCTGAGCAGGACCAGGGGGTGCCAGACAAGCCCAGCACACGGAGAACGGGACAACGGTAGCCAGGCCGTGACAACCCAGCACTACAGACACCGCGTTTGCAGTGAAAGCTGCCGCTGCTTTCCGCTGAGCAGCTCTCGCTAGCCCTCTGCTTCTCATCAGCTCTAACCCACTGAACGTGGTGCAAAGAGGGAATGCTTGGGAAAAACTCAACAGTCCAAGGGATCGCACGATACAAATTTAATCGTGAGCCAATCAGCAGAAGTTTTATATAGAAAGCTAGATCTTTGCACATCAAAAAAAAAAGTCTGTTAAAGACCCAGTAGTATCTCCTTCCTTTTACCCAGTACTTCGGTTCCACCCAGTGGCTTTCGACAGTAACAACATCAGCCTGAAGACCAGCCAGGTGTTTTAGGCCCTGGACTAACCACAAGTCCTCTCCCTTCAGTGAGATCGGAAGGAGAACCTGGGATGTGCGACACGGGCCTAACCAACCTCCCTTGGGGGTTCATTTGTGAGAACACTAACCCACAGCTGTGCCATAGGGTCAGGTTTCACCAAAGCCGATAAAATTTACAGCACTGAGATGATGATAACCTCTAAATCGCTTTATTTTGGCCCCGTGGCAGCTCTGTTCCCTGAAGCGCAGCGGCGCCCCCGCTGTCCCTCCAGAGCCGGGTGACACGCGGCGCCGCCGCCTCACGCCGCTGCCTCGCCGGGCCCTGGCCGAGGCGCCGGGCGCGCTGCCCTCAACAGCCGTCGGCAGCGGTGGAACTGATAGGCGGCTCCATAGCTCAGTGGTTAGAGCACTGGTCTTGTAAACCAGGGGTCGCGAGTTCGATCCTCGCTGGGGCCTCCTGCGATTTTTATTTCCTTTTTCCACCCCGACCGGGTTACATTTTCTTCCTCACCTCCCTGGGGCCGCCTCGCGGGCCATGGCGGGGTGCTGGCGTGGGTGTGGGTGACGGGCGGAGCCGCGGGCTGCGCCTCCCCGCGGCCCCCTCTTCCCTTTCCCCAGAGCCCCGGGCCGGCCCCGCTGCCCCGGCCCCTGCTCCCAGCCCCAGCAAAGCTCCAAGGTTTCGCCCGAGCCGAGCGAGCAGCAAGCCCTGAGGGGAAGATGGCCCCCTCGGCGCCCGTGCTCGTTCCCCTGCGCTGTTCTCCACGCGGCCCTGCAGGAGGGAAGCCGAGCGCCGCCGCCTGCCTTCGCGAGCGCCGTTTTCCGCAGCACAGCCCTGCAGCTGGTTCCCCTGCGGGACGGGCACGGCCAGCAGAGGGCAGTAGCACAAAACAGAGCTGCGTTGAAAGCAGGCCCGTCCTTGAGTTTAACTTGCGAAATGATGCAATTTGTTTTGGCTCCATCTTCACCCAAGGGCGAAGTTTGCAGGCCCGGGTAAAGCGAGAGTGTGGCCCTGCAAGTCAAATAAATAGCTTTCTCTGGAAAAGAACATTTGAGGTTTCGGATTAGCCCTGCTTACACCAAAAACAACACCGGCCCTTTCGCGGCAGGGACGCGCGCTCGCTTAGCCCTGCGAGGATCCCCGTGCGGATCAATCGCGCAGTGTGCGCTGTGCGCGAGGGAACGCAGCGCGGCCGGGCTGCCGCAGCCAGGAGCCCTCGAGCTCCAGGGGCGGCACGAAGGGCTGCACGGCGCCTGCCTGGGACACACGAGCTCCCGCCGCTAAAAAACTCAGCTTATGTAATACAAGAGGAGAGAGAGACACAGGGGCTTTGTAATATCGTGAGAGAGAGGGATCCAACACAGAGCATCTGTTCAGTCAGGAGGCATCGGATAGTTCAGTTCAATTGCCCAGCCGTAGCTGGCCTTGTTGGGGTGGTTGGTGGGTTTGGTTGTTTTTGTGAGGGGAGGGGATGGTAATAAAGATTTGGAGGGTGCTTCCAGCCCATACTGCCTTCTGAGAGACCTGCGGGTGATCCGTGACTTGAAGAAACTACCATTTAACCAAAACAGACAACCCCCACACTTCAGCTGCAATTCAGTGTGCAAGAGCACAAAACAACACTGAAGGAGAGGCAAGATCATTGACATGTTTATTGCATATTTCTTTTTCAAAGATGCAAACCTACTAACAGGCCTGCTCTGAAAGCTGCGGGTACCTGTGTTTGTTAGTATAGACATACAAAGCCAAATCCTACAAGCAAACACTTACCAGAGATTCTCGTAACTATTTTTGACAGAACAGAACTTCACAACAGTCTATCTACCAAGAAAGCTAATATTAGAATATTGGTGCCGTTAAGATTTAATAGAACATACAGACTGGCATTAATGGAGAAGCACATGGTATCGATACTGAATTTATCCCAAGAAATAACAAACCTACTGATACTGATCTTTAATTTGCTCTCTAGTGTTCTTTCTACCTACCAAATCAGTCACCATCTTCTAAATGACTTGCTTTTGGGGTATCTCACTCAGCTGCAAAAGCTGTTTCTTAATCTACTCTTTTCTCCACCAGTTTCTCCCTACTTAGTGCTCCTTTCTGTGGGGAAGCTTCTTGGTTCTGGTTATGCGGAGGTTTCTTTTTGTTGAGGATGGCGCTGGTGTAGGTTTGGGAACCTTTGTAACCTTCCCCTTCTGCTTTGGCTTGTGCTTAACCTTGGCTTTGATTTTTTGGGTCTTTTTACCAGCTGCAGTTGGCTTCAACGTGGATGCTTTTATTTTGCTGGATGGGGTGGTCTTAGCTTTCTTTGAGGAGCTGGTTCGGGTGACTCCAGTGGAAGAGGATTTTCCAGGAGGTTGCGTGGGTGGAGGTTCATTAAGCAGCTCAAGGATGGTCTCTGAGAAAAGTAATTATGTATTTTAGCACCCCCGCTCCAAGATGAAAGGCTAATTCAAACCTATGGCTGATATCAAGCTTCAGGGAACAGCTACAGCTAAGAAAAATATCTCACATTCTAAGAAAAGAAATGCAAACTGTATAAACCTACCTTCTTTCTATCATTGGAGCCTTGGATTTCTTAGAAATAAAGTATGTTTTAGTTTTAGAAGAGAAATGAATACGTATTTAATAACGATTAAAATGGGAAAATAAGTCCAGAAATAATAAGATGAAAGCATGCACATTTCTCTTTGGCAGACTTAATGTTATGAATTATTCATATTACACGAATATCTGGAAATCCCAGAAAGCATAACCTCACCTCACTAGACATTACTTCTGCTCAGTAATAAAAGGCAATTCCTGCTCTACTTGCTTAGGTCTAAGAGAGAAGGAGAAAAAAAAAAGACAGCCGAAAGGAAAATTAGCTGTTAGTTTTACGGAAAAGGCTCTGTGACATTATTTGACTCAAGGAAGTTGTGGCAGAGCTTTGGACAGGCACTGAGAACTTCCTGATCCAAGTCCAATGCCTGCATCAAAGCCATCGATTCCCTAACTCAATGTTACTTGACAAGATTTAGAGCGATGGGGATTAAAAAGCCACTGTATCTATTAGCAAGAGAAGCATTTATTAGGTGAGACTATCTGCTTCAAGACTGCGTCTGCTCCGTGCCTTAAACATCACTAACGCTCTCCACCACATGCCTTTGGGACTGGTGACAGTTCTGCTCTCCCTGACAGTCACTTACTTGCCCGCGGCACGAAGGGAATGCGCTTGCTCTTCGTTTTCACTGGAACGGGCTTCAGTTTGCACTTCCCCGGTGGAGCTCTCCTTGAACAAACACAAAGGCATGCAGATAAATAGGAAATGGGATCTTATTTGTTCCAGAGGCACATGTCAGTCCTCCTTTGCTGTTTGCCTCTGCTAGAAGACGCGTGAAAGCACATAGGCACCTAGAGCACAGTTGTGGTGGAGCGTGAGCCCGCTGCAATGCCTGAGCCTTAATGCTAATCCCTGTGTGATCACTGGCAGCACCTGGGATCCTAAAGCTTCTCTTTTACCCTCGTTCTGCCCAGCCGCTCTGCGTTGGCAAAGGAAGCGCGGGAAGCGATGGCTGCAGGGAAGCTGCGTCGGGCTCCTCTCCTGCTCCGTTCCTGGCAGCTTCCCCCAGCACTAAAGCCCCGTGGGCACCTGCCCTGAGGCCAAGCCGTCACCTGGCAAGTCACAGGAGGGGGGGACACCAAGAAGAGGAACGGAGAGCCCCTAGGAAGGGCTCTAGGACACCCATGAGCAGGAGCTTCCAGTTTGCTGGGCTTCAGAGCGCAGAGCGGGACTGGAGGCAGCACATTTTCTCACAGCCAGCTAACCAGCACCCTCCTTCAGACATGGAAAACAGCCAGACTTTTCCTCCACATCGTTTCAGTTAAATAAATTAAAAGGACAGGATCAAAGCAGGATTGTAAAACCTTTTTTTTTTTTTACATTATTATTATTTTTGATGCGCAGCCTAACATCTCTTCCCCTCTCCTGCTGACTGAGGGAATTTGGTACCAATGCCCGTGCTGCTGTCTCTCAGAGCGCTGCTGGAGACACAGACTGCAAGGGGGGACACTTTGGACCTGCTGCTTTCTGTTTTCCTGTGAGGTCCCTGGGGAAGTCCCAGGCCTGCCCTGGGGGAGGTGGCAGCCCCGTTCCTGGCCGGCGTTTGCAGAGCTTCACCCTCGGCAGTGCGTGGGGATGCGGCCGGGAGCAGGGGCTGCGCGCGCTGCCCCAGGGGCTTCGCAGAGCGAGCAGGCAGCCAGGCCCCCCGCGCACGGGAAAGGAGCACAAGTATCCCATGAACTGCATGGAAACGGCACAGAAAAATGGAGAGTCTCTACTCATACGGTGACAGCAGGAGGCCAGAGTACAAATGAGAATCCAGAGATGTCAGGAATTGATTCGCTCCGGGGCCAAGCAGCCTCGGCTTCTGCTCCGGGACCAAGTGCTTTGTACACCCCAGGCAAGCTTGCTAAGTGCTTAACCAAACAGACAAGCGCAGAGATGAACACAGCATCAGGGGCTACAGTAACGGGGGCAGCCAGAAAATACAAGAATAAATCCCCAAGAGCCAAGGGATTAAGTGCCTGAACTAGCTCTAGAAGTGCTGAACATGAAAGCTCCAAAAGCACGTGGAGGAACTGGCTCATCTCCAGAAAGCCTTTCAGAGCAGCAAACCCTCCTTGTTCTTGGCAGGGCCTTGCTGCCCCCGTGCAAGCAGAGGAACCCTGTGCATTACTGCGTGGCCCCTGCAACCCTTCCGAGGCGGACAGCCCTCGGAAAAGGTTTCTTGGGCTGCTTGCGGAACCGAAGGCTGCGTTCCTCCCTCCACAGGGTGATCACGCTGATGGTCTTGATGCAGCACGGAGCAGTCACACAGGGGCTGCAGGGCTTTTACTGATAAAGCACAGGATGCTAAAACTCTCCATGTTTAGGCTAGCTCATTTTTTAATTTTTTTTTGCTAAGGTGTGAAAGAGCATATACTATATGTCCAATATATCATCAGCCTTTTACTGTGGTTTGTGGTTTCACAGGAGCTTATCAGTCCATTTGCAAGGATCCAGTACACAGCCCTGACCTGTATTTTATGAGGGAAAGTGGTGCACGCCAGGCAGTATGAAGTGAAACAGAATAGAGAGAAGACTCTCTGCTGCTGCAAAAAATACTTTTAATTTATAAGGTCCTTGGTTCAAGTGCAAATATATTTTAGACATGCAAACAAGCAGACATTATTCCAATCCTAAATATCCCAGACCTTTAAGAGGTCTGAACCTGATCTATTTCTGGGTGCACAGATACAAGGAGCATGGAATAACTTCACTGAAGCTGATAAAGTCGAAGCAGATGCTCAGCGGGCTAGCAGAGACTGAAGTCGGGATGTGCAGGTTGCTAAGACTGTGCAGCAGTAGTACTTAGTACTCTATCCAGTGTGATAGCTGCAGAGCACAGTGATTATAGAAGAATTTGGCACAGAGGAGAAAAAAAAAAGGGGAAAAAAAAAAAAAACCACAGATCCTTTAATTACTAACCTTGCAGGATCAACCAACTTGTAGAGAGATCCATGTGGCGCATAGGCACTGGGATAGGAAGTAGACATGAAATACAGCTCACCTGAAGAGAGGTGGGACAAAACAAAGTCAGAAAACCTTCAGAGGCAAATGTCCAAGGTGAAACCCTGTTCCCTATGGCCCTATTTCCCTGTCTTTTCCACTAATTCACCTGGACAGAGAAGAGCCCTTTGGAGAGTGACTTGGGTGCAGTGCGGGGGCCGGTGTCCCGCGCTGGGGAGCGGGGGGCCCGCAGCGAGCACAGCGCACGAGCAGAGCCCCCATCGCGGCACCTCAACGGCCCTCTAAGCGCTTGCTTTCCTCTACATAAATATGTGTTTTTAAAAGCTTATTTGTACTAAAGGAGCAGCCAGAAGCTACAAATAGAGAGAGGAAGGAAGAAAAAAGTCACAACAAATATTTAGCCATCTCATGATCATAGAAAAAAAATAATAATAAATTTTCCAGCAGGAGTTATATTGGCCTTCCGTGCAAGACAGGAGCCTCTTGTTACTACACGGGGATTGAGGAAAGCAACTACACCTTGTGTTTTCCCTTCAGCAGCCGCTAGGGCAGTATCCAGACCAAGTACTGTAGCTTGGAAAGAAAACAAAGACAAAAACAGCTAACACTCACTCCTGCTTGCATTTCAAGTTGCCTTACAGCCCCACACTAGCTTATAAAAGAACCTCTGAAAAATATCTTTACATGTATTTCATAATAAACCCACATTTCCTCGGTCACCCTTTCCGTCAGTGACAGAATATGCAGGCAAGTTCAGACATGATCTTCCCATTAAAAAAGTGTTTTCTGCTGAATCATGGAATATGAGAATTTACTAAAGCACATCTGGATTCACTCAAAAAAATCTGCAAATACATTGCATCACAGAGGTCTTTGTCAGATCAGTTGTACGGAGATGAAGAAGCTATGCATTTGGTGAAAGTTGTAGTCATCGTGAGCATTCACCCGTTTGAACTAAATTTTGAAATTGGAGGCTTTCTTCATCCCCAGATGAAGCTTTGGTCTATAATCCATGCAGTGAAGTGTGTTATGAAGAGGAATATATACTAAGAAAAAGGAAGAGATTCATACAAACTATAAAAACTTGAGTACGAATGAGCTGTTAAGTGGAAGAAAAACCCAACACTATTGACTTGGCCTTTTCATTAATAGAGTGGCATAAATAGTGCCAAAGGAGACGTAAACCCAAAACAAACATGAGTTGAGTGTTCAGATTCTGTTCTCATGAGGATTTATCTCCTGAGCTCCATCAGGTCTGCAGGGGCCTCACAGCGCAGGAGACATCTCAGAACCCCACAGCAACCCTACGTGCCGGACATAGCTGCAAACACCCTGAGAGTGCAATTTCCAGTGAATATTTGGCTAGTGAGGTACCTTACCTGCTTCATCCTCAGCAAAGGAGATGATAAATTTGCTATAAGAACTGATCATTCCAGGGAAAGCACAAGCTTTGGTGTTACCAATGCAGATATCTTGCTTCTTCCATTTATTTGTCTTCTCATCTTCCTGTAAAGCCATAAGTCGACTAGATGAAAAATAAAACCTTGTGTTTTATGTTTCCATTATTAAAGTTAGAACCTTCCAAATTATGCACTGCTGACACAAAATAAGACCGTGAATCTTCCCTAGCTTTAATTTTTTTCCTTAGGAAAAAAAAAAAACAGGAAAAAAAAGAGAAGAGAGGAGGAGAGAAGAGAGGAGGAGAGAAAAGAGGAGGAGAAAAGAAAGGAGGAGAAAAGAGAAGAGGGAAAACAAGCAAATCAAAAATAGA
>VWPW01000103.1:83766-106027 GCA_013389825.1 Crypturellus undulatus
GAGAGAAGAGAGGAGGAGAGAAGAGAGGAGGAGAGAAGAGAGGAGGAGAGAAGAGAGGAGGAGAGAAGAGAGGAGGAGAGAAGAGAGGAGAGAAAACACCCACAACACTATTCTAAGGACCCTAACTTGGAAAAGTGAGGAAGTTCAGATGCCAATCAGAATGTTTGGCCAATATTGGCCAAACAGATCCCTTAATCCAATGCCCAGACATCTGGAATTCTCATTTACTCCAGCTCAGAGGTTTCAGGATACTCTGTTGTGCTCACTCTGCTCAGGCAGGGTAAATACATGTACAATATGGGAGCTGGGGAGGAAAGAATTTTCTTACCCATTCATGAAGTCACCGAAAATGTAGAGGCCATTCAGGTTGGGCGATTCACATCCTCTGTAAACGTAACCGCCAGTGACCGACTTCCCCACGTTGCGACCGTACGCAAATATTGGAAGAATGTCGTCTGTTAAATACAGGCGTGAAAAGCAGAAAAATTACATTTAGGGAGCATCGAAAAGCAGTTGGTCAGTAGCACTCATAGTTGCAAAAAAGACTGGTAAAATTGAATAAACATAGCTAAATTTCTCTAGGGATTCTATTATTTACTCCAGTACAGAATTGATTCCAGGGCTTCAAAGAGCTTCCTGGGTAGTTCATCCAGTTGCTCAGTGAACTTGCTCATGGTCATCCCTATGCCTAGGGACAAGATGCTTTGCATCCAGTAAGCAATATAACACAGTGTCAGCCTGCAGGAAGTGTTATAGGTGTCACAGCACCAGTCACTTGAACAGATTGACTTTTCAAATGCCAGAATTTCTACAGAGGAGGATGCAGAGGATGTGATCAAACGATTGCAAGTCAACCCTAAACCTTTATGCATTTGCTGTCAGTCTCATGCCATGAGATTTATAAAGAGTAAAGGTTTTGCCTCTGGCACTATTAAAATTGAATTCATCCCTTACTTGGAGCAGAATTTCAAATCCTACTGAATTTTAGTCTTGTCCTCACTTTGTTTTTTTTTTTTTCCTCCAGAATAAATAGCTGGTTTCTAATGCTGAGAATAAATATAATTCATTAAAAACTGTGGCTTACCAGCAAAATCTAAAGCAGGTGTGTTATCAGCTGAGGCTTAGACCAGTGTTAGGATCATTTTGGATTTTTTTTTTTTAAGAGCCATGGGAATATCAGCTCCAAAGAGGATAAACATTGATAACACCCCACAGTTACATTTGCCTGATCATATAAATGCTTCAGAAACATCTGCATGAGCTTGAGACCAAGTGTTTGCTTCCCATGGCTTAAGGGGCGTTATAATAATACCCAGCTCTTCTGAATGCTGTTCCCAGATCTTTACATGAAGACCATCGTTTTTAGAGAGAACAACACAAAAGCAGAAAGCGAATTTGCCCCTTCACACGCAGTCAGACGCAGAGCATAGCCCTGGGGTGCACTGCCTCCACCACAGCACTTGTTTCAGGATCTCAACTCCAGCCTCTTCCCTCAACCCCGGTCTCACCTTAGCTGTAGACATGGCTTAGGGCTTCTGAAGAAAATAAAGTACTGCTTGTTGTACTTAATCTGTTGTCTTCCTGACCCTGGAAAAACTGGCTGCAAGAGGCACAGGTTTGGACCCTAAACTTATTTAGTGCTTTGCATGCCAAGAAATTCCCTGAAGATGCTGGAATCATTACACCTCAATGCTCCAAGACTCAAGAGACGGGATTTCTCTTCTTAATAAGTGAATAAACCCCATTTCAGCACACATCACTAGATATTTTTAGCTTCATTGGAAAAAAAATGCACTATAATTGATTAAATACATGTAGTACAATTAACAGTCTTTAAGTAGCCTCCTGCAAGACAGTTCTTCCTTACCCAGAGAGGAATTACGGCAAAGCTTTGTGTCGTAGCATTCAAACCCCTCCTTTGCTCTCCAGCCGTAGTTTCCCCCTTTCACGATGATGTCTATTTCTTCAAACTTGTTCTGCCCGACATCCCCGCAGAAGAGCCTTCCTCTTCCCTTTCCTGTGACAGGGTCCCCTCTGTCAACTGCACAGCGCCACATGTTCCTGACCCCATAGGCATAAACCTCAGGGCGGGCCTTGGCATCAGATACGAAGGGATTGTCCGGGGGGATGCGGTACGGCTTCCCGGCGGTGCTTTTTCCATCCACATCAATTCTCAAGACTTTCCCCAGCAAAGCACTCCTAGAGAGGACGGCAGATAAAGTCAGGCTTGTAAACTCCAGCATGAGAACCAAGTAGAAACAGTTCTCTCCTCGTCTCCACTTTCTGTCCTGCAGAAATAAGCCAAACGGATGGCACGTCCTGCAATCCATTCAGATCACAAAAGACTCTTCACCCTATCAGGGAACTGGGTCCCCTTAGCTTTCAAAATGTAATAGTTAACTGATTTTTGATATACTACAGACTGACCTGCACGTGCCCAAGCACTTTGGGAAGCTCTTGTAGTTTGCTCTTCCCTGTTGTCCTACCTCCAAACCTTGCTGCACCCGCTCAAGGCTTTTTCCTGCCTTCCTACTTACTTGTTCTGAGCGTTTCCAAATGTTCCAAAAGGGTCGCCAGCTTTCCCTCCGTCCCCTGTGAATATGTACATATAGCCATCCACGCCGAAGAGCAGCTGCCCACCGTTATGGTTAGCAGCCGGTTCTTCAAGCTCCAGGAGATTCCTACAAAGAAAAGGGAAATAACTCCAGATGCAGCTCGTGCGCTTGGGCAGCAGCACTGCGCCACAGGCTTGGCAAAAAAAAAGCAAGTTTCTTCTCAGCTTTATCAAATACAGTTCTCAGCTTTATCAAATACAGGGGAAAGGCCGAGTTGCATCCTGTTTCTGACAGCAAGAGCCTGAGCACAAGGGTGGCTTAAGGAAACCTGCATCCCACAGGCCGTCCAGCAGCACGGCCTCTGCCGCGCGGCAGCCCATGAACTAGGGCTTTAACGTGCCCTATCAGGGCCTTTCTGCTGCAGAACTCGCCCACCGCTGGAGGCATAAGAGTATCAACACTGCTAAAAAGCAGACCAAAAATATGTAAGATTTTGACTTAAAACCAAACAGTTTGACCTTAAAGCAAAGTTGCTCGTGACAGGTGGGTTCTGTTTTCCTATGTGAGAAGTAACGGATGGATTTGAAGGCTTTTGGAAGGATTTTGGGAGTCTATGATAATTCTGCAACTCAAAATATTTTTTTAGTGTTAATAAGTTCTTCTTCGTGACTGAAAATTACCTGTTTTGAGGAACGGCGAGGGGGAGAGGGTGGAGTGGAAAAGAGAGCGGGGAAATGAAAGGGAGAGGTGCATATCCAATCACTTAAAGAAACATATAGTTCCTTAAATGAAGTATTCCTGTAGCGAGTGCTAAAACCAGTGGGTTTTTTTTGTTTGTTTCAGTTTGTTCTCTTACACGATATAGTAACATCAGGGCAGATGTTAATTCTAGATGAGACTTAAAGCTGTAATGTACGGTTTTTTATTTTTTATTTTTTAAAGGCAGGAGTACAAGATGGACGTGGAAGGAAATGAGCAAGTCTAGATTATTGGTTCTGATTTTAGTTGTGTTTCCATCAAGTTCGCCTTGTTACCTTGGGCCAACCTGCCACCGTTAGCCTCATAAGAGGTCCGGTCACATGCCTAAAGCAGAGGGATTGGGAACCTACAGGCTCTGCAAGGGAGGAGCAGGATAAGGACAGAAAATAACGTCTCAGCACAGAATAGAGCAGCATCCCTCGTGAGCTGTTACCTTTCTGAGTGGGGGTCAGCTTTGTTGATGTCAGATGCCGAAACTTTCAATTCACTGATTCTGATCTTTTCCACTCGCTTCTTATCCATGTAAGAGTAATAGATATAAAACTTGCCATTGTACTTGTACTTGGGGTGGAAAGCCAGCCCCAGAAAGCCCCTCTCATCGCCCACCCAGGGCGTAGCCAGCACTATAGTCTTGATGTCCAGAAAGGGCTCCTGCAGCCGACTGCCATCGGGCAGGTAGACCCAGATCACCCCGACTTGCTCCGCCACGAACATGCGGTGGGTCTGGTCGTTCGCGTGGGCCATCGTCACCGGGTTCCGCAGCCCGTTGGCCACTTCTGTGAGGCACAGCTGGAGGCAGCCCTTGCGGTCCTCCACCACCGAGCCCAGCTTGCGGTTGAGGTCCGTGTTCTTCAGCACGTTGGGGAAGCAGTAGTCCTTGTCGTGGAGGTTGAGGAGGTTACAGAAGCGCGTCTTGTTTGTCTCGCAGCACTCCTGGATGTGCTTGTCGCCGGTCAGCAGGCTGATAGCGGAGTAGCAGTTGAAGTGGAATTCCGAGCAGTAGTCGAAGCAGAGTCCTGGGAGGTTGCGAAGAGGCGTCTGAGGGTTTTCTGCGTCGTAGAGATGGGCGGCATACGGAGAACATTCCTAGGAAGTAAGGGAAACTGAACAGGTGGCAGTGTACACACACGCAGGAGAAGTAAGGATAACTGCATGGAAGAAATCAATTAATAACATGAAAAATAAGTTCCCTAGCCCTGTAGGAATTCACTAAGAAAGGTGCAAAAGAGTGGATAGAGCCTAATCTGCATTGCATATTGAGTGCTGGAGAGCTGACTCAGGCCCACTGATGTGTCCCTGCAGCTAGTTCCATAGTTTCCATTACATGTGCTCACTCAACAGAGTTCACTTGAAGTTTAAGGCTCTTCTCCTTTCTGTTTTGCAGTGATTACTCATTAAGTTCTCTGAAAACTTTTTAATTTGCCTCAGCAGGGGTTAGAACAGAACCAAACTCCCAGCACAGGATACCAGAGCTACCCCCACCAATAAAACCGCTTCCTCTGAGACAGGGTGTTTTCGCAGCACTTCTGAGCTCAGTCATCTCCCTTCTGCCAAGTCTGCAGTGCGAGGGTCTCCTATAGCTCCTGATCTCTAAGAAAATGCACTCCCTGAACAGTTGCTATGTTTTTCCAGCCATTCAGCTTCCCACACATCTTTTGCCTGGCAAAGAACGCCTCCAGCACATTCTGGCAAGAGGCACAAGGTTGAGGCATTCCTCAGGATGGATGTAAACTCCCAGGATTAAGTGGCCTTGCAGTAAATGTTGGTTGTCCGCATGCATTTCACTCGAGTGTGCATGAAGCAGCACAGCTAATACAACTGCTTAATAGAGCAGAGTGCCCTAGACTTAACACTATGCATTCAAGCAGTCACACATGAGGCCTGATTAAAACTGTCTTTAAAAAGAATAAAAAAAGAATAAAAAAAGAATAAAAAATGTTGTTTTGCCTGCAGTAGGCTCCTATCACATGCTTTTGATCAGCTTAAGCAAGGCTGTGTTCTGAGCAGAGAGACATTTTCTCAGCTGGTGGCCACATAGCGGTTCTAGCACATGTAGCGAGGGCCATGGATCCAGGGAGTTTCTGCTCTGCAGCCCCGCAGCTTCTACATCATCTCCTTAAGAACGTTACAGGCAGTTGTCAGAGCTTCGTGTTCAGTTTTCACGCTAAATCCTAGGAGAGCTCAGCTCAGAGCTAGCTTCTAAACCTGCAAATGTTTACAAGAGTAAGGGGCAAATACAGCCCCCGATTTTGCCAGGTGTAAGCTGAACAGCTCCACCAGCAGAGCCAGGTTGCTTTATAGACAATCTGGGGGCCTCTTTTGGGCAGTTTTTAATAGAAACGGCGGATTTGGAGCGTCAGCGGGAAATGCGCGATCCGGGGGCCTACCCGACGTCCTGGTGTAGACGGCAGCAATGAGCACTTGGCAGAATCACATCCAGATAACGCATGTGCCTGCGTCATCTGGCATTCGATGGGGCGCTAAGCACATGCTGACGTGTCACAGGTTGCGACTACTAATTATTTTAGGACACTGGGAGCAGGGTAGAACCGGGTTCTGTTATCATTTTTGACTCTCTCCAAGCGAGATCATTAATAACCATTAGATCCAGCAAAGTAGCCTAACTAAAACAAGACCATTTGGTAGATTTTGCTCCTCCACTAGTTTGTCAGCCAAATAACACTTGCCAATAAATAAATAATAAGAAAACAAATAAACAACAACAAAAAAACCCACACAAACAAAAAGCACACATGTCCAGCCTTATTCCCATGAGCGTCACTGGCTTAAACCTAAGATGACATAGCAATGCAATTACAAGCTCCTTACCAGTAAATACAGCAATCTTATTCTAGAAAAATGAGGAAGTCTTAATTTATTACTTAGATAATAAACATCCCAATGTTTTTATATGCTGTAAAATGTAATTATAACAAATTCAAAAATGAAGCTATATCCTGCAGAATAAGTAATCCAAGTCTATAGAAAGCAAATATCAGATTTTGGTTGCGTTTCTAAACTACCTGCAACACGCAAAAGAATTTCTAAACATAAATGTTGGTGGTTCTACTAGGAGTTATAACGTACCTTTGTTTTGGTTTACCAACTGTAAAATGACAAAGAAAACCCTGAGCCTATTCCTTTACAGCCCTGGTACCAAAACTTATTTTTCTTCAAGGCGATGCCAAAATCCTGACAGTATCCAACATATTTGATAAACAAATAAAGTTTTAGGGTTAAGGAAATTTTAGTTAGAAGAGGTTTTTAACTCCCTGTTTTGTTCTTAAGAACAAGCATCTCTTGGCTGCGTTGTGTTCTGGCCGGCATTAAGCCCTGCTCTGCACGACTAACACCGTTTAGAGGCAGTTCTGCTCTTTTTCTGAGGAGAGGGGTGCAGAAGAGCTGTGCCCTCAGGCTCCATCCCTGCTGCTGGGAGCCAGCTGCAGCGTCACCGTCGCAACCAGCAGCAGCTGAAGCCGCTGTCCATTAGATGTTGTTATATTTTAGCAACCACCAGACTTGGAGCATCCTCGGCAGGAACGCAATCTTTTCACATCTGTCATGAAACGCAGAAATCCAAATACTGCGCCAGATAATTCTCTTTTGAAATTCTCGTATCATTTGGTCCTGGAGATTTTGTCAAGCGCCACCTACTAGCTGCAGGCACAGCAGAACAACATTGACCCGTGACCCTCTCCTTTGTTACAAGGAAATAAACAGAGCAGCAGGATTCACATCGTGATGAGATGAGCAACACTTCATAAGCCATCATCACTATCAAATGCCACTGTATATTGCTGGGTGCCGCCAAGCTAGGTGCCTTACACAGAGCACCTCACAAAACGCCTGCTTCTTGCGGTCATTACTCTGCCATTACAGCCCCCTTCCCCCTGCTTCCACATCTCTTTGCAGAGTGACACAGTTACAAAGATGACTGGAGCCACAAATCACCCCCAGTCAGCCCAAAGCGTAGGATTCGGGTGCTTTCCATCTTACCTGGCACAGGATATCTTTGATATACCTCCCGCACAGCTTATGTCCCTGGGGATCAATATAATCCATGATCTCCCAGTATTTTGCAGCAATACTGTTGTCTTTCTCCTGGTCACAGCAGCCAAAGTTTTCATAGGCAGTGCAAAACTCCAAGTGAAAAGGGGGCTGGAAAGGCGGCCCATAATCCAGGCACTGCGGATGCCCCAGAACATTGCCTGCCTGGCATAAGAAGGACAGGCAAAGAAAGACACGCGGGAAAGAAAAGGAAACTCCAGAGCTGCTGCTGCTCCCGGCCGTGCATGGCCAAACATTCACATTCTCCCCTGGCTGTTTCTTGAGGTCAGACGTATAGAAATCCTTGACCTCTTCACGGTATGGTTCATTCATCCTCTGTGCTTTCCTCTCTGCCAGCTGCAGAGCTCAGTGTTTGCTCAGGTTTGCTTACATTCTCTCCCCCTCTTTCCAAGTTTACTATTTGGCTGGAGAGAAACCCTGCAGACCGCCTCTGTGGTACCTCCCACGTCACACGGCTGAGCCCTCCCCTCCGGACATTTCTCATGTCCCTAAGAGGATTCACAGATCTAATCCTATAGCTTACTTAAAACAGGCTCAGAAACCATTCGTGAAGAAATACGGACACAAAATAAACAATACAATGTATGACAGACAGCCAGAGACTGGATTCTCTCTCTCTACTTAAAAAGCACAGGATGAATCCTTCTCATCTTTTAACTCTTTTAGTCTGCTTCTGAAAACAGACCAGGCTTGGGAGGGTTATCCCATGACTGAGAGCCAAAAGACAAAAGTGGAAGAAAAAAAATAAAATTCTCTTATTTGGAAACACCTTTGCCAATTTTTTGAAACTCCTCCCCTTGCTCCCCACATCATCCCTCACTTCCAACCATCTAGTTGTGTGTGGCTCATGGGGAAACTGAAGTTCCCAATTCTAAATTCCCAGTAAAATGCTCAGTGCAAAGTCACAGCTGGAGATGCTCTGTAACTACCAGTCTCTTTGTCTTTACTAAGAAATGACTGCTCTGTTGAAGAAAGAAGAAAAAGATACCACTGGATTTTTAGCCATCACCCATTTTTCTGCTGTGGCTCCAAGCTGTGGCACCTTGACAGTCCAGCAGTCTCTTGACAATGTGTCAACTGAACAAACTAAACTACAAAGATCTGGAAATATGCCAGATGCAGATTCAGCACCTACAGCCTTTGAAGCTTCTTTTGCTTTTCATTCCTTTAGCTTTATGGATCTCTTGGGGGTACCTAAGCCTTGCTCATCAGATCAACTACTTAGGAAAACTTAAAACCTCTCTCCCTTTCCTGGGGACATGCTGCTTCGAGACAAGAACTCAGTACTTACATTCATAATGAACTTCTGATCCTTCAAACCAGGAGGCAGGAATACTCCATGCCACTCGCTCTAAAGAGGGTAGCAAAGCTAGAAGGGCTTCAATCGAACTTAACCTCCCCCAGGACTTATTACCTGAAAACTCTTCAGGGAGCAGTCCTGAGTTTGTCCAACAAAGCACCTCCAGCAGTTCCTTACACACAGCAGGACAAGTGGGGCTTGCCCTTTACCAGAGCAGAACAGCAGTTCCTGAAAGCAAAGGCTGTAAACTCAGACCAGTGCAAAGCCCAGCAGCCCTCTGATTCAGCAGGACTCCCCCAAGGGCGATGGATATCCCTTTGCTAGGGTTGTCAAAAGGTATGGCAAGTCTTGCCCGAATTTCCAGTAGGAGACAGCTGCCCAGAAACTGGGTGGAGAGGGGGAAATGTCAGAGGATGAGGGGATCAACACTGTTTGTGAGCAGCAGATACTTTATTAGCTCCCCTTTCGTGATCTGGGGTGAGACATGGAGTTTTAAGACAGGAAAGCAGAGGCAGCAGCATCACAAACAGGGATAAGACAACAGGGAAAGTAGAGGGTAAAGCTACAGTGAATTGTAGTTTTACATAAACTTCCATCAAATTGGTTTTGAGTATTAAAAATACCTAGACAGAGGTGGTATAACAGAGGGACAAGGACAATATCCACTGAGCTTATAGACAAGAAGATGTGCTTTCCCTGAGCAATTCCTTACCTAGCATAAAAGAGTAGTACAGTAGTGATGTTTTTTCATGAAAAAAATATAGTATAAAAAGGTTTTGTACATAGGATGAAAAGGACTGTTCATAAGAAAACTGCAGAATACAGAGCCAAAGAAGGACTTTCCCTATCTACTGTGAGTTACCATATTCAAAGTACAACACACAGGCTTGAAAGTACAGCATGCATTGAGTAATTTGCTCAGGAAATTCCACGCAGGACTTGAGCTGTGCAGTTTTGTCTCAAGTGTAAATATTACAGCCTTGGGTAATAGGATTTTTTTTAAAAGGGGCGAGAAAGAGCAATGCTTGACATGGATTACTGTGTCAAAGCTGGGACTGTGCTCTTCCACTGGCAAACTGCAGCCCTGTAGCTCTAGCACCAGAAGAGAGAACAATCCTGGCTGCAAACCAGCTTCTGAGGAACACAACTACAACAAGGGGTTCCTCCCCTCTTCTCCCTAAGACAGTGCTGGCAAATATGCTATTTCTAGAGCTTAGGTCTGAAATCACTTAAAGTCGACAACAGTTACAATTAAGATCACAGAAGAAAGCTACAAGCACAATTAACAGATTCTTCAAAGGCATCAAGCTGTTCTTTGTCCTCTCATTCTCCTCAGTTCTACTCACATCTTTACTGCATTGGTTTCCATTTTTTCCTCAGCTATAAGATAGATTTTCAGCTGCTACAAAGTATACACAGTTCCCACAGGCAGCTAAAGGGATAGAGTACAAATTATGCAGGAGCTCTCAACAAGCAGCAGGGACTCCAACATTCCATTCAATTCCTGTAATATTCCCGAATGGTCATTTGCACCATTTTACAAAACTTTGAAATCAAAGGTCAAATCTTTCCTTATAAAAGACTGAAGACTCAAAGGTGTTCATATCCTGATGCTAATCCCTTCTCAACAGCTCTAAAATACTTATCCTTAAACTAAACTCTTGAAACACTCTTCTTTTGAAAAAGGGCTTCGGGAAAAAAACAGAAACTCACAAGAATATTAGAAAAAAAAAAAAAAATTGTCATTTGCTTTTCAGAAAAACAGCAACAGTGCCTATTTCAACCGTCCTAAGCGGGACAGCAAGAAGGTTCCAGCAAACCTCTTCTACAAGATAAGAGTCTCTGGTAGTTCTGTTTCTTTGCTCTCTCAAAGCACTGACACCTGCTCTCCTCTGCAGTCATGCAACTGACATGACCTTCACCTCCTCCTACCAGGAAGGAAGCAAAAGCTTTTCCTGAAGTGGGCAAAATCCACAAGCATGACATTTTCGAAAAGTAGTTTTGGGTATGTTGAAGTGCATCATCCATTTAAGCAAACTGCAACTGCATGACCTATAATTCTACTAAATACACAGTGCAAAAATACAAGATGGGCTTCATTTTCCATTTATTTCAGGAAAAATGATTATAAGCAGCAAGTTATGTAACTTTTAGAGGTTGAGAATTATATTTTTGCACTGCACCATACAGCATTCCTAGATTTAGACACTTCACTTATGAATACCACAGCTAATCCTGAATGCATTTGAATTACACAAACTGATTTAAGTGGCTACTGGAATGTATCTAAATGCAAGAAGAATCAACTCCGCTATATTATTATCACAGAAGTGCTGCTCCATAATTAAATATTTTAAGATGTAGTCAAAAACTATTGTTTGTTCATTCACAAAAATGAGACTATTTTCAAAAAAAATTCTTTAACCATATCAGTTGACATAAATTCATTTAATTATAAAATAAATACAAACCAGTTTACATACAAAACTAGAAACATACAAGTTTAGCACTGAGTTGATAAGGTTTGCCAAGATGTTTTTGAGCAGCACTGATACAGAACCCTGTTTCACATGGAAAAGGTACAGTGAGAACCTTACAGGTATCTAGTCAAGATTGTACAGAAGAATCTGAAAGTCCAGATATTTTTAGGTAGACGGAGCTGTGCTTATTCACAAACTTCTTCAGTGTTCGAAACTTTTTCTTCTTCTGATCTTTACAGCCTTGGTGTGATACATATTTAAAGTACTTGCAATCTAATAAGAAAAAAAAAAAAAAAAAAGAGGTAAGTTATACCATGATGCAAGTTATACTATGATACAAGTCAGTGAAAAGTGTTCATAAAAAAAGTAACTTGCATACAAGCATTTCAGCAAAAGCTTTACAGTAATAAAATGTTATAATCCAATACAGGCACATTAGAGGCACAGCTGCAGCTTTAAATAATTAGTCCTCACTTTATCCATAAAACATATGCTACAGCATATGTTTAAACAAAAACAAACAAAAAACCCCCAAAACTTATATCTGAAGAGTAAGATTTCCAAAGTCTTTCATATAAGTCTTCATTTTACAGATAGGTTCATTTAAGAAAGCTGCAGCTGGAACCACATTTTTAGTCACCTAGAGATGAAAGCCACGGAGACATTTGATAAAATTTTACTGAAAGCAAGGAAGTTCAACATAAGAAATTGCTTTATGAAGTCCAGAAAGTATCAATTATAGCAAAGCTGACAAATAACAAAGTGACCATCCAAAAGCCTAAACCTGTCTACAAGCCATGTCCATTTTCTCAGTCTCAGTGGACACTCAACAGCTTACTGGCCACTTCTTGGTTTGTGCTTCCACACAAGTGGAAGTGTTTTGTCAGTGTTTTCAAAGAATGCTACAAAGGAGGAATGCTACCATGTTCATGACCTTCCTACCAAACTGCTGAGAGTTCACATTCAAGGCATCCTTCTTCCTCCTCTTTCTTTTACTATTGTAAAAGAAAAAGATACTCATGATCCTCAAGCACTTGCTACTCCCCCGTATTTGCTAGGACACTAGCTAGACTGGCACCCAGCAACCCACACATGCCTCTCCACATGTACTCAAAAGCACTTTGGGTGTTTCTGAAATTGCAGTTTCAAGGGTATAAACAAGAGCAAGATAACTAGTGCTATGACTGCTCAACAAGGCCAAAGAAAAAAAGAAGTTTAAACCCGGATAAAACAAGTTATACAAAATATGTCTTCCTGACAAAAAAAAAAAAAAAAAAAAAAAAAACACAAGGCATTCTAGATACTCTTCTCAGGTTTAGCTTCAGGGAAGCCAATCTTCCCTGCAAGTAGGAAACAGCCTTTCTTCCAGGTAGATCATATGCATCCCATTTCATTAGGGTGAGAACTTGACGATATTTCTAGAGTGAAAAGGAAACATTTAATATTACCTTTTCCCAGTAAGATTCCAGCCACCAAAGCTTTTTCATACGCAAGGCTTTCATTTTCCTGCCAATTCCGCTTTGCCAAGTAACGACTAAAATGGAAAGCTGGCCACCAGTCCTTTCTGGAGTTCCACTCCTGTTTGATCCACTCAAGATGCTTCTCAGAGCTTTAATAAAAAAAAAAAGGGGGAGTGTGATTTTTACAATCAGACCACTGCACGTCTCAAACTCATAGAAACTGCTAGCATAGATGCATTGACTCTATGCTGCACTCAAACACTGAACTAGGCAGAAACATGCCTTTTTTCTTCTTCTTCCTGGCCATGACGTAGAGGTGAATTTCAACAGTCTCTAGACTCGGCAGTGACACAGATTACGGTGAAACACAGCAAGCTTTTGGTCTGTGTGCCAGTTAGTCAATAGTAACAAGAGAAAGTGTCTTTACATTTGTCAAGTTAGTATTTTAATTTTTAAGAGTTTGTATACTCAAAGACTAACTTATTCAGACACTTAACTTACCCTAGTAACTGTTGCACAATAAAGACTTTAAACTGAGCACTGCAGAAATGAAATGCTAGCAACAATATGAAAGTGATATTTCATAAATGAGGCAGATACTTGACATATTTTAAGATACTCCGAAGCTGTGTATTCAAACATAAAACTGCAAGTAAAGAGTATCACACCATTTTTATTACCTACATACATCAACACTCTTAGCTTTAAATTATCAAGTTCTAGGCTTAGTCTTGTAAAGAGGGAGACCGAAAAAGTGCAAAATGGGTCAAACTAAGTGCTGAAATCGTTTTAATGCAAGTATACACCTTTTTTTTTCCCCTCCAAATGAAAAGGTTGTGTAAAATAAACTCTAGACATTAGAAGTCTTGTGGGTATGAACTGCCAGGAGTTGGCTCCCACTGGAGTCCAAAATTGGCAGTGTCGACCTGAACCTGTTGGCTCAGCCTTTCATACTACACTGGCTGCTTTCTTCAGCAGTTACCACTGTCACACAAGCTAGAACACAACACACCAGCTTACATAGTGCCAGTTGTGCCTGTGTTGTCACCCAGGGATTCTCACGCATATGAGATGTTCAGAAGAGCCAATAACTCTTCCGCCCATACCCAGGAGAGAGAAAATGGTGGCAAATGCTACCCAAACATCCAAACAACTCCTGCAGAAGCAAGCGTCTGGTTAGAAAGTCCCCAAAACAAAAACACACACAGCCTTTCAAATGTTGATAATTTAAATTCAGGAGTCTTTAGTAATATTTCTTCTTTCCTACCCATAAAAGGGCACTGCAGCCAAGCACTGCCACAGAACTGAGCAGTCCAGTCGACTCTTCTATTCAGCATGGAAGACAAATAGGTAACAGATCACTTGGTCAAGTGTCTGAAGGTGGAGACCAGACACACTCAAATTTGGTTTTAGTACATTTCACGAGATGCCATACTTACATTATAATTTGCTTAACTTGTCTTGCCAAACAATTCCATGCTTTGACATTTTCCTTCCACCCAGCATAATCCAAGGCTGCAAAAATAACCTCTAGCCCCAGTCGACGTTTTTTTCTTTTTTCTGAAATTAAATTAGACTGAATTCATTAGTAAGGGACCATGGGCACAATCTTTCACAAGCAAATCCTTTCACTAATCTGCCAACTTGCAGCAACATATAAGGTTTCAAGATAGTCAACTTGCAATATAGTGTAACAGCATGGAAAAAGTCTCCAATTTGGAGGACATTTCTTGAAGGTAGAATTCCCCTAAAGAGAATGAAGATTGTTCTCTGACCAATAACATTGAACTAAGTTATAAATCCACCTCAACATTGCCAAAAGAAAATAGAGACACCATAAAGGGAACAGCAAGTCTGGCACTCAGATTATGGTACCTCAAAAATTTTTTGATATCTTAGGTACATTTTACAACATTTTCCTTACATTAGTCTGTTGGTTTAGAACAAAAATTAGAGACAGAAGGCTATAAAATAATTCCAGAATATCACTGGATATCAAATTAACATTAAGGAAAAATGAGAAGATATTTAAAGGCTTACTTGACTTCTGAAGCATGGCATGAAAATCTATCATCAGTTCATGACAGGGAACAATATCATGCAAAATCTGGGAAAAGAAAAAAAAAAGGAACACAAACATTGTCTTGTCATGAAAAGATTTGAAATTTATCTTGGTTGGGTAGAAGCACAAGCTTCAGATTTTTTAACTAGAAAAATTAAGCTATCGGGTACCTTAGTCTCTTGATAAATATGTATATATATATGTGTGTGTGTATATGTATATACATATATAAAAAAGTAAAAGGGCCATTTTGCACCTATGACACTACCCTGTGACTTGATAAATGAAATACCTCATTGGGAGACAAGAAGCCGCGCACATAACATATGTAACATTCTTCAAAGCAACCCAAATCTACATCCAGTATCTCTTTCAGAGGGTGGCATCCTCTCCTTTCTAGGCCAGTTCAAGCTCCTGTTTACTGCTACTCTGTGCACTGAATAATGGTTCCTGGATCTCTTTGACTTGTCATTATCTTGTAAATGATTAGCATACAAAACCATTGCTGAACTCTGGAAAACCAGATCTTGATTCATACAAGCTACAGATTAAAAGTCTCAACTTGATGAAGCTGTGTTAAAGCTTCCACCCTAGTGAAAATATTGACAGTATTTTAGTGCCATCAAGTGGCAAAAGTGAAAATCTTGGCAAGAGATTACCAAGATCAGTGAGCAAGGACAAGGACAGTGGGAATTCAAAAGCAACTACAAAAAAAGTTTAAATCAGCAAGGTCTTGTCTGTCAAAAGTCAGCAAGAACAAATGTGTTTTGCAGCTTAAACACATGGCTCGTTGAAAAACAGCAGAGAAAGTAGTTGTTAGACAACTGAAGAAAACAAGCACCAAATCATTTCTTTAATGCAGTTCAAATTGCAACAGAAACAAACACATATTCAGGACTGCTGGTAGGCTTCTGAACCATACAAACATCTTCTCTGAGCTTAGAATTATTGGCTTGAAGTTCTGGTGTGTCCAGTTGCTCAAGCAGGACAGAGACTTGAATACAAGCTAACAGAGGAAAGGAAGATAGCAACGGATGCAGCTTGCTTTGATAATCAGCATCGGGCTGGTCTCCTGTTGTCTACTTCCCCCAGAGAACATAACAGAGTAAACAGAGCAACAGGAGCAGAGATGAACAAACAGCCAGACCACCATGCAACATGAAGGACTACTATCAAAAAATATACCTTAAGCACAGAGATCAATGACTTCTTTGGTTCACCATGTCTCTTTAGGAACTGATAGAGGTAAACATGAGCATTGGGATTAGCAGGAAACTTTGAATTGTAGGCATATTCACTTAATACTTGGCGGGCTTCCTCATGGTCCCCATAGAACTCCAACAGCTGAGAAAAGATAAGTTTGTCAATCATTTACCACAAACTGGAAATGAAACTCTTGCAACTAATTTTGGGTTTTCAGAACTGTTCAGTAGCAGAGCCTATACCTAACAACACAATGTATTAAAGTAGAATATGATGAGTGTGTTTTAATTTTACTGGTCCCCAACACCACTGCTGTTATCATATGCAGACAGAAATTCACATACAGAAGCAGCTGTAAGAGGGAGCTCTTCTTTAAACACTTATCTGTTTAAGAACTACCATCACTTCTTCACAGAGAAAAGCCAGTGCAGCAGCTTGCCATGTCTTTCAAGAGAAAGGACAGCGAGAAAACTTGGCAGCTATCAGCATCTATAGCTGTGGTAAGAGAAGTCAGAGCTTATCAGTAATTACAATTATTAAATAATTTCAGAGTGGTCTTAAGATTAATTTTGTTTCCTGATCAGACTTTTTAAGCACATTTTAAAAAAAAATGAGGGATTGCATGCTTGGTGTCTTTAGGGTAAGCTATAGCCAGAAAAAATAAAAGTCTTTTTTCATTGTTCTGCCAAAGAACCTATATTCAGAAATTAAACAAACAGTTGTGCTCCAATTTCTCTATATGAATTATATAAAAATGTCTGCAAGCGGTTTTCTTTCTATTAGCAAGGCACAGATGGAAACCCTTTTTGTATTCCACATAAGCTCTAAATGAAAGCCAATGAGATGCATGCACTAGATACGATGCTTTTAAAAGTATTTCACTGTCACCCACGTATATATCGCAAAACTGCAGATGTATCTTACTCTGATAGTTAAAAATCAAACAGGGAAACACAAAACAAAGATCTGCAAAAACACGCTCTTACATCTACATAGCATTGCACAAAGAGATCCCAGACGCCAGGAATTTGAATGATCTCCTTTAAGCTGACTGCTGCTTTCCGAAAGGAATTGTGCATCTCCTGCTCAACAGACAAGTCTTCAAATCCATCCTTTTCTATCAAAAGATGACAGAATGCCATAAAATTAGTTTTGTTAATCAAGAAGTTTCTTGAAAAAGGTGTTACACCTGAGATGATCGCATTTTGCTAAGCAAGGATTCTACTCACAGAACTTAAGAAAATCAAAAACAGAAAAAGAAAAGAAATCCTTAGGGCAATCCCTCAGTATTCGGACAACAAATAGTTTCCACATTTATATTCACCAAACTTTGACTCATCAGACACAAGATGCGCTGTATCAAGAAACTACACTACTAATACAAGACCTACAAATCAATAATGTTGAATTTCTGATGGAAACAAGTAGAAATCCAATGTAATTAATACACAGCCAGAAGGTACCTGCAGGGTTTGAGGCCATGCACAAGCAGCAACCCACGCATCGCTATCTTTAAATACAAAGCCCAAGGTTTTTTGTTAGCACTCAAAATCCTGGAAAGAGTCACAGACCTGTACACATCCAGGAAGAAGCCTCTGCTACGGATAGAAACATTCTTTTTCACCATGAAGGTGATACTGAAAGAACTGTGATGGTGGGAGGGAATGTTACTTTGTTTCAGAACATTGCAAGATACTTGAAAAAGAGTGCCAAGAAATTTGCTGGTTGGTGTGTCATCCCAGCACCACCATGACTTGCGATTCAGCATTATGTACCTCTGAACTTAGAAGTCCCTTTGGTGTCTCATTACACACATTAGGGTAGAAAAGCTGCTCACCAGAACATGCAAGTTGAAATTCAGAGCTCAGTACGGAAAGCAATACTAGAACTTACCATACTCGAGCAGGACTTGCTTCTGCTTAGACCAGTTATAGTAGTCCAACAGTCCTCTGTAAGCCTGAATGAGCTTCAGTTCTTTATCCTGAGCTGTAGTTTGTTCTCCAAACCTCCAGCTTTCTGCCAGGGACAAGCTCTGGTAAGCTTCATCTGTTCGTCCATTACAAAGGAGGTGAAAAGCATGCTCTAGACAGACCTACAATTCAAACAGTCCACACCACAGCATTTCACATCCCAAACAGAGGGCTACTTGGCAATGCAGCTAAGTTCCACACAGATGGACAGGAAGAAAAAAGAACTTCACTGCTGAAATCCATATAAAGCATTCTGAACACACTGTTAATAATTTAATTAGAAATGCATTTTACTTGTATCCTCTTATCCAAAGAGTGTCTTTACAGGGAATTTTGGAGAAAAATGCAGGAATGCAAGAACACAAATGCCCCTGGGAGAGGTGTGGGAAGGACTGCACAAAGAACCTGAGCAATTTTTATCTGTTCGCAGCTGCTGGAAAAACACATGAAAAGAACCTCTGGGATACTAAAGTGTGTCCCTGGGAAGCCAGAAAGCTAGCAGGTCTGCTAGCGTGTGAGGAAGAAAGTCACTGACCCAGGTACTTATCAAAAGCAGTTGTCTCAAAGTTTTTACTCAAGGTCATTACTCAATGGTGCGTCTATCTTAAAGGACCCAGAAATGGCTTGAGGAAATCCTGACAGGTTTACACTTGCTGAGTTTTTCATTTGATTACTCAAAGGCAGCACACCTGAAAGAGGGATGCTTTACTACCCTATCACATTATCACACAATAGATAAAAATCTGAGCCTTATATCATTGAGGACCTTTGCCAGAAGCTCTGCACAAGAGATTACTTTAACTAATATGACAACAGAGGCAGAAACATTATCACAGATGAGAAACTGTCAGGAAGACCAAAACAACATACATTTGAATGGAGCATCATGGACAAAAAAAAGCCAGCTACCATGAAACAAGGGTCCACTGCATAAGGCCCACTGTTTTACACAGACATCAACTGCTTGAGAAGTAGATAGAGATGGACAATACAGAGAAAACTTTGCCTATGTTAACGGCAATTAGACGTTGCTGATAAAGCTGAGACACACTTGAAAAATCAGCTTATAGATGTTTCAGATTAACTGATTAGGGAATCTAGAGACCTCTACAAACTAACAATAGGCAACTGGGATCAAATACATAGACTAATGGGATATTCATAGGTATAGAATAACGTAAAAACCATCATGGAACTGTAACACAGATTACAATCTTTGACTATTGTCAATACTATACCCTAAAACATACAGAATTTTCAGAAACAGTAATATTCAAATAAATGTTTAGAGAAACATGTGTGCCAAGTCATCAAGGCTGCATTAAGTACACTCTTACCTTCAAATATCTTTTTACTCCTAAAGTTTTCATCTGTTCTATGAAAGAATTGAACTCTTTCATGTTGCTCTGTGAACAGTGGCACAAAATTTCGGTTCCCATTCTCCAAATCATCTATCAAGGAAAGGAGAAAAAGATTCAAATATAACTTATTACAAAAATGGAAACAATCACTATGCATGCCATTTTATCGAGCTTGTAGCTACTGTAACATATGGACAAAATATGCATTTGAATTGCAAATTAAAGACAGAATACTAAGTATTATCTACTTATATAGTTAGTGTTACAGTTACGTGACCATCTACTACATTTTTATAATCATTCAGTGGGGGTTTCACAATTGCTCATGAGAAATTCAGCACTTCAGTAAAACATAAGAAAACTGCATGTCAAGAGGTTCCCCCTCCCATTTAGTAACCCAAAATGCTTGTTTTGCTTTGACACAATCCCAGTGAAATGCAGGAAATACATAATTCACTTCACAACTCAGCTTGATCCCTTCCCTCGTTATCTCAGTACGTAATTGAAGTCATGCAGCCGGAGTTGGAAAAGCTAGCAAAGACCTAAATAAGCTGCTAACTTTCAAACAGATTCTGACCTCTGGCATGGCAAAGGCACACACATTTACTGCTTTTCTATTTTAGAAGACTACACTAAGATGACTCGTCAGACAGCACTGATGGAATTTACTGTAGAAAGACCAACTTTTACCTGCTGTGGCCCTGGCTTATGTAAAAGAACCTGAAAGTCAAGAGAACTTTTCAGGGGCACTCAACACTTTTTCGGGAAGGACATCAGAGAGCACAACAATTTCTCAGCACTGCTGAAAGCCCAACAAGACTGCAGACGCCAGCCTGAGAGGCCTTTAAGGAGTAATCTGGCAACACACTGCCTTGAACACTACCAAAACGAAGTCTGGTGTACTCTGCATCCTGTCATCCAAGAGCTTTGTCTTCTCCATTAGCACTGAAGCAGCTGCTTATACTGACCGTTTTCCCCCCTTGTAGCATCATGCTCATAATCATATATTCTTTGTTATACTTTAACTAAGACTAACATTAGCCCTGAAGTACTATAGATGCTTCTTGCATCTATTTTTTTCAGCTGCAAACTAACCCCAATGAAGGTTGAGTTCCTTACCTCCGAAGGACCCATGTATTCTGTAGAAAAGTCTTTCTCCAAGGACTCAATATAGAAGGTCAGAAACTCTGCAGCCCTCTTCCACTGCTTTTGTAACATAGCATCCTGAATGTAACTTAAACACAGGTCCTTGCTCTTCCTGAAGTCTAACTTGTGTTTGTGGGAAATTGCTAGAAACAAACAAACAAACAGTCTTCATCAAATAATAACATGACTACCACTTTAGTGTGTCTCTCTCTCTCCTTTTTTTTTTTTTTAAAAATCAAAAAAAAAAAAAAAAAAAAGCTTTTTCACACACTACAGAAACTGATCCTCACTTATATACCAATGAAGTTAGAGGCACCTGCTTTGTGGAAAAAAAAAATAAAAAAATAAACAAACAAAAAAAGACACTGACAAGAGAACAACACATTAAGACGAAAGTGGGAAATGCAATAAAGATCACATTTTTACAAGCAACCCAGAGATGAAGACACTTGTGAAATTGCCAGGGAATAGCTGTTGCACACAACTTCCCTAAATATGCTCTTTGATAATTTGGTAGCCTTTTCCAATTTTGAGGGTTCAGGATGGGAAGAAAATCTCTCTCCATTTATTAATCCCAAAGTGACCTTATGATCCACTGTGCTAAAGTGTAAGGTACACACAGAAACATGCCACAAAGACTAAACAATTGCCATTAAAAATAAAAAACAGAACACAAAAGATACCAGGAGGAAATTATTCTCTTGTGAATACAAAATGGTAAAGAAGCCACTTAGAGCTTCTAATACTGAGCCACAGAGTGTCTCCACACTTAGGCTAATATTTAAGGTATTTCTAACTTAACAGATTCGAGCTACTTAGAGGAAGAAAATAAAAATAAAACCACAACAAACAAACAAAAAAACCCACACAATGAACACTGAAAGATTAACTGCATCAAGGGCTATGACTACTGCAGGCAACTCCTAACACATCAGCTGCTGAGAAATGACCCGATTCGGGCAGATTTAGTGCAGACGCTCTGCCAGGTGCTTCGCCGCACAGTTAACGTGAAAAATAAGCATCTTGTTGGAGGCTCCCCTCAAGGCCGCCGCCGGGGCCCGCGGGCGGCGGGACGCGCGCAGGGAGCTTACCCGGCCGGTAGAGGTGCGCGGGCAGCAGGGGCAGATGCAGGGCCGGCAGCAGGGCACCATCCGCCGGCGCGGCGGGGCACGGCGGCGCCGCCCGCTCCTCCACCACACCGTCCATAACGGCCGGCAGCGCGGCCGTTAACGGCCGTTAACGGCGCCGCCGCGCGAGCCGCCCCCACGTGACCCCCGCGTGGCCGCCGGGGAGCACCGCCCAGCGGCGACGGCGGCGGCCATCTTTGACCCTGGCGGCCGATTTCGGGGAGCGCGGACTAGAGTTTTAGCCAGTCCGGGGCAAAACGAGCCGCGCCGGGAACGCTGCAGCAGCGGCCGCCTCTTCCCACGGAGGCCGCTTCTGGCTCCAGCTTCGCAGAAGGCAACTTCACCGCCATGATGAAACTTCTTTGGGAAATAAATAAATAAATAAAATAAAATAAATAAACGCATGCGCACTGAGGAACTTGAGCGACTGCGCTGCCATGATGGAGGTGGGAATGGCCGCGGGCGCCTGCGCCGTGGGGCTGCCTCAGCCTTTCCTCAGCCTCCCTCCGTCCCGCGCTCCTGCGGGTGAGGTCTAGGGGTTTCCATTCACAACTACTACCGTAGGGTTACAGTTATTCAACCAACTTGACAGTGCACCTTCTTTGTTATATATTTTTATCGTCTTTCTTCGTCGGCGCGTTGTACGAATGTCTTGTGGATCCTTGGTGTTCCCCAAATGCACAGGCGCATCCACATTACTTCTGGAAGTCCTCGCGTTGCTTTAGAGCAGATACATATTTTTTGTTGTTGCTGATTTTTTTTTTCTTTTC
>VWPW01000103.1:107175-119077 GCA_013389825.1 Crypturellus undulatus
CTCGCGGGGCGCCGCGCTCCTGCCGGAGGAGCCCGCGGCGCCGCTCGCTCCTCGCCGCGCGCCGGCGGTAACGCGCCGCTTCTCGCGCTCTCCCCGCAGTGCTCATGTGCCGAGGGAAGGCGGTGCGGGACTTCACGGGGCCCGACTGCCGCTTCGTCAATTTTAAGAAGGGAGAGGCGGTCTACGTGTATTACAAGCTGATCGGAGAGTCCCCCGAGCTTTGGGCTGGCAGCGTAAGTACCGCCGGGCACGCGCTGCCCTTGCTGGCATCCGCTTTGGCCATCTCTGCCTTCCCTTTGCCTCTTAGGAGAAAACTTCGGGTTTTTACAAATAACAGCACGAGCGCTCTTTTGCTCCAGGCCTGGTGTGCGCTTGCATGAGAACTTAAAGCATGAAGTTCTGTGAAAATGGACCTGCCCGTATGCGACAAATGCTGTTTCTTTTGCAAAACTTCCTTTGTGTTGAAAGCCCCGTGCTGCAGCACCGCAACTGTTGGCCCCTGGAACCAGGTGGGTTCTCTCCCACCTGGAGAAACTTAAGCCTGAGCCCTGTACACTCTGCATGAGCTTGGTAAAAGCCGTTCAACACCTCTGTTTTAAAGTCCTCATCTTAATATTTGGCTGCTGCCTTCCCCATTTTATTTACATTGTATGCGCAGCTGGAGGGGAGGAAAAGTAGTGAGACTAAAAGCACTTAAGATAAATGGGATTTTAAAAGGTCTGTCTTTCAGCTTTAGTAGCTAACTGCAGCAGTTTGCAAAATAGTGGCCTTAACCCAGTCATCCTCTTTAAGTAGTCTGAGAGGGTGATGTTAATGTGAAGGGAAGATCTCTACGGCGAGAGCTTCTCTGAGTGAAAGCCTGCAGATTTTTTTTCCTGCATGAGGGTCCTCTCGAGTCCTCTGAGATACACAGATATCTCGGAGGAGGTATCTGGGCTTCCCACAGAAACTGGGGTGCTTTGAAGGTTGCTCAGTCACCTCCTCCTTTCTCCCCCTCTCTGCTTTTTCCTGCCCTCTCCTTCCCTCGCTCTTTGTATCCCAATTGTTCGCTGCGGCCTCCTTTCTGACCCTGCTCCGCCACCAGAGGCACTGCCTCTCGCAGTGGTCCGAGAGGCCGCAGCCGCACCTGTGTGTGCTGTGGGACTGGTGGTTTAGGGGAAAGCAGGATGTATCACTTTCCCCAGCCTGTTCAGGCTGGGTGTGGACAAGCCAGCCTCTCAGCAGGAGCCGAATCCAATTAAAATGACACCGAAGAGACCAGAAAACTGCAGCATGTGGTTAAAGGAGAGTTTGTAATTGTATCATGCTGGTAATTCCCTTCTGACACACACTGTGCCATAAATAATCTGGATAATTAGGTGGTACAAGTTTTCACAGCTAACAGTTCTGCAGATGCAAAATTGGCCCCATGTTACTACTTTGCATCTTCAGCCAACAAGGCTGCAGGTTTCCAGTAATTGCTGAGTTAATACTCAGTTTAACCATATTCCCTGATAGGAAGCTAACGCAACAGGTAGGTGCATGTCTCTGACTTTTGAAAGGACTTTTACTTTGATTTTAGCAAATAATAGCTGAAGTTGGTAGGTCTGAAAGAACTGTGAAACACCTATTAATTAATTTATTTACTTTCTGTTCAGAGTTTTCTCTATTTCTCTTAGGACCATGAAAGACAGGTTAATCCCTCTCGGTCTGTGACTGTGGTCCCCCTGCCCTCCCCACACCTTCACCAGTTCCATTGGCTCCTTCAGCACTAATCCTGATTTTGCAACAAATGGGTTGCAAGTCCTGCGAAGGGTGAGACCCTGATGCTGCAGCCATGCACTTGTAGCTAGCGCAGAGGTCCTTCTCTCCCACGATATGACTTCACGTGCCAGATTCAGCTGGGCAACGTGATTTACACAGACCAGCTGTGCCAGCTATGTGGCATCCTGGAGCTGGGAAGAGCTGCTCGTGGCAAATTAGAAACAGGCTACCTTGTGACATCTGCCTTCAAAGAAATCTCCATGTTACTTCCTGCTGCAGCCCCTTTGGGAATCTTGTCACGTGTCTCCATGTCTGTCTTCTGACCCTACTGCCTTTTTTTTTTTCCTTCTTCACATTTTTCATTGGGGAGAACTTAAAGCCTAATGAAAACTGTGAAATCTGGGGATGACTCCAACTTAACCACCTACAGTTTTTGAAAACTGGAAGTTATTACATTGTATCTTTTAGGGAAGGTTTGTAGTCTGAAATCTATTGTAGCATTTTATATTATGTGAAAGCCTTGATTTTTCTTTTTCCCCCTTGCAGAGGGGGAGTTTAATTTTTGATAACTCATGGATGTTCCTAGCAGATCCTCTCTTCTCAATGCCTCTCCTAGGGCGGCAGTTGGGAGAAAGTGTATGTGAGAAGCTTGAAATGCTTGGAAGTTCGAAGCAAGTTATAAATACTGGCTCAAATCCTGCATTTGATTTTGAGGAGCCATGAGAAATACTATTGACCCCTATATTACATGGCATGTTGTTTTTAGCAGAGCTCTCTAAACCTTGGCATTACTGCATCATCAGGTGCTGGGACAGTATTTTGAGCAATTTTTATATTACAATTTCCATGAATGCCTCAAGTCCAAAAAACAACTGAGCTTTTCACAAAGGCAAAGTGATGGAACATATTTGTTACTCTCATTGTCTAGTGCTTCATGTCCTACTCTAAAATTAGACTCTTCTTTAAGCATACACCTCATATTGTTCCACAAAACTTGATGACATAAGCACACTTTCTTATACTGTTTTTCTGCACCTTCCCCTCATCTTTAGCAAGGCAAAGAGGCAACACGAGCAGGCAAAGTGAGATACTTCAGGCGAAGCAACTACTTCAGATAATTCAAGCAAAAACTGCTCTTTTATAACAAATGCTTTAGCAAAGATGCCTCATGTTCTTGCTGCTTTATCTTATGGCAAAGAGCTCAGCCTTGTTTTTCATGATGCATAACACAAATAACTCTTTCTGGACTTAAGAAATGGACTTGACCGTCTAACTTTTTTAACTTTTTTTTTTTTTTTCCTCCCAAATCTCATACAGAACATAGTGGAAAGGAAAGAAAGTTGAAGTTAACTTAAAGTAAAAACAGAGGACAGAGTGTGTGTGGAAGAGCCATAGAATGAGGGGGTTGGTACTTCTTGCTTTCTGAATAATGCCAGTGCTTAACAGCAAACCAAAAGGGCTCCCCTCCTTGGACCAATGTTTTGGCAGATTTGGGTACCTGTGATGACAGCCCTTCTGCTGATGCTTGTGCTTTAGGGATGTGGGGTAGGATTAAAAGCATTTGAGCATCTTGTTTACCAAAATCCCTGTTTTTTGTCATTATGGAAGGTGGAGTGAGGGACTGGCTTCCAGGTTTTGGTGAATCTGCAACCGCTGGCTGCTGTCACATGTGGGGACAGATGCTGTACACACACATGTGCACACATGTTGTTTTTACTACTCTGGACATTCTAGCTACCGAGAGAGTGAAGCTGCCATTGAGTGGTCTGAGGGATGTATCTTCCTCCCTCATTTACTCGGCATGCATATTGCCTTTCCTCTGTCACATACATGCAGAATTAAGAGCGTTTCCTATCCTTGCGTAACTGTACAAAGCTGAGATTTTTTTTTTCCCCCTTAGAGGATAGGAATTGGAGGGAGATAAAATTTGGGACATAAAGGTCCTGCACAGGTCATAAACCATGTAAATTGCAAACTGGGTCACTGCAGAGGGTTTGTGCAGTCAGCAGCTTGGATTATACTAAATAGGTTCCAAATTGCAATGCCTAATTATAATGGTAGTCACGGAGATTAGTCTGTAAGGAGGCTATTTGAAAGCTTTGACTTTTGTTTCTGCCAAGATTACTGAAAACAGGAATAAGGCTTCATAGAGAGTAACTTATCAATTTAGAATAAAATGGTAATATGTAACTCAGGAACAAACTTTTGATTTATCTAGTTAAATTTCCATTCATGAGAATTGGTTTGCACTACAAAAGCTGCATACAGGATTTCTTTTTCATAAGAGACTAATTTTGGTCCAGTGCATGTTTAGAAAATGTGTATGTGTGTGGGGAGGGAGTTAATAGTGTGTTTTTGTTTTGTTTTCTTTTTTGTTTTCTCCCCTTCCCCCAACTAGATTTAGAAATCTTAAAATCTTAAATCTTAAAATCTTAAAATTAAGAAATCCCATAACATATCAATAGTTATTTTGCTTGCATAAACCAAACATTTAATACCTCTTATCTACTAGAGAAGATTTTTTTCTGTGCCATTGTAAATCCAGAAAACTTCAACCAAGATTAACTGGTTTCAGTTGCATCAATGTAACAAAACTTGGCTTCTCTATTTTTTTTTTTTTTTTCCGTAACTCTTTTTCTGTTTAGTTTGGTCTTTAACTGGGTGCTCCTCACAAATAAACTCCAAGAAAATTAGCAGTTTCCTTCCTCCTAAACAAAACCTTCAGGAAATGAGCAACACTTTGGTTCTCTAGGAACTCTTTACCCTTCTGGGTGTGTGTCTGCCAGGCTCTATTTGCCTGGGTTATCTAATCTGCATAGCGATAGTAAGTTATTAATATTGGCTTCTTGACAGCAGCTGTCAGAACTCTCAAGGGAGAGCATTACTGTGTTGATCTTATCCAGTGAGTGATAAGAGATGTTCTTGTCTTGGGCTCTTTACTTTGTCTGAGCTGTCGCCTTGCTTTTAAACAGTGACCTGCAACTATTTGTCACTCCCAGTAGTCACTAAAGATGAACAGTATATTTGCAGATGGGGTGTGCTTTGTATACAGGCCTTAGAATAGATTAATAACTTGGGTACAGTTTTATATTTCCCTAAAATGTGTTCTAAGAAATACCTTTTCCTTAAAGTACAAAATGAGTATATTTACAGGGTACAGTATTATTACTGTGCAATAATAATTTATAAGGAGGTAAGTCTTACTAATCAGCGCTTCTCTTCTGCTTACTAATTAAGAAAATACTTGAGACAAATATGGTATTAGGGAGAGAGCAGATTAGCAGATAAAATCCCATGTGAGCCAGAACGCTTAGGTTTCATTCCCAACTTTCCTAATAACTTGTTATATAAAGTCAAACTTTAAGCAGGAATAATAAAATTTCCCAGCCTCATAATGTTGTTGTAGAACAGCTATACCTGTAAAACTTTCATGAGAATTCTAGTACACACCAAATATTGTTATTTTCTTCTCTTTGTTGCATTGAACTTAATCTAGAATTGCTTGAGTTTGATGTGTTTGTGATTAGTGTCTCTAATTAGGACTCTAACATATACTTTGTTCATAAATTCATGATTGCAGCACTTTCTTTAAATCTTGTTTATTTGGTTTTGTTTTCTGGCAGGTTGGAAGTGATTTTGGATATTTTCCAAAGGATTTACTTGAAATAAATCATAATTATACCAATGAGGAGCTAGAATTACCAACAGATGTAAGTTTCGGTTATTTTTCATTAAGCTTTTTACTACTTCCTACCTTTAGCATTCAGTAAAATTGCTGAGGAGTACCAGTAAACCTTAATTATTTTTATGTAAGTTATGCATATACATGTCAGGGGCGGTGGAATGATTGTGGATGGATGTATAAGCATCAGTCCATAGTGTGAGCAGTTCTTTTTCTTTTTTTTTTTTTTTTTTTTTTGTNAGGGGCGGTGGAATGATTGTGGATGGATGTATAAGCATCGACTGACATAGTGTGGGCAGTTCTTTTTCTTTTTTTTTGGAATGTTACTTATTTCTTCTAACAAACCTCTTTGAATTCCTCTGCAAGCTCTAGAAATGTTGCTAGCTGGCTTGCACCATTGCACTTTTGCATTCAAAATTTGTTTCCAAAATTCAGGAATGAAGTACTGTCAGAAACAAACAAAATCTGGACTATCAGCATTCTGATTCTGGAGCTTCTTTTCCTCATAGCTGGTAATTCCAGCGTTGTGGAAGTAAGGCCTGTTTGTGGAGATAGACTTAGACACTAAAATTGAATTTTGTGGCTTGCTGTGACTCCTAATTTATTTTTTCAGAAATTGTGTACCAGGCATTCCTGTTTGAAGGAGTCTGTTATTGGAGGAGGGACCAGCTAATGAAGACTGGAGCAAAAAAGCTCAGTGACGTTGGTTTCCCTCTATACAATTGAGAACTTATTGTTATTTAGTACTGGAATTTTCGTAGTTCAAAGATGCATGTGATAGTATTATAATATTATCATCTCCATTGCTGATTTCAAATTTGTTCTTCACTAGGAGTTCTGAGTGTAGGCAAAGCATAAGCTTTTTTATTACAGTGATGAGACCCAATCCATCTGGTCTGTCAGAGTTTAATACAGCAGAGAAGTAAACATTATTATGCTAGATCAATTCCTTGAGTCTTTACCCAAAACTCTTATCGAAATCCGTGGACATTTTGCCCAAGAACCCATACAAAAATTAAGAAAAAAAATTGTGACACTTTTTTTTTTTTTTTTTCTTTCAGGAAACAGATTTTGTTTGTTTTGATGATGGAAGGGATGATTTTGATAATTATAATGTAGATGAACTTTTGAAGTCATCAGGAGAGCCTATAACAAATGAAGGTGAAACAGAATCAAGTGAGCCAGGGACAGAACCGGCTGAAGGAATCAAAAGAGATGAAGAGATCGAAGAGGTTGATCCAATAAAATCCCTTGATGCTTTAGAGATGGACAATCTTGAGCCAAGCACAGAGGGAGATGAGAAAGTCCTCTCTTTACCAGAGGAAAGAGATAGTCCTTTTGCAGAAGGAACTGAAACTACTGGGGGAGACCTCAGTACAAATAGCCATGAAGTGAACTCTCAGGGAGATCACATTGCACATAAGCACTTAAAAGGAATGCTACATGCAAAACTAAAAGGGCTGGAAAGTGAAAGTACCAAAAACACTAGTACTCCTCAGGATGAAACCACTCAACTTGAAAAAGAGAATGAAGAAATTGATGCCTATACACTTTTAAACAGAGAGCTTTCTCTGAACTTGAAAACAAAATTTGGCTCCACTGCTGATGCGATTGTATCTGATGATGAGGTGACTAGGCTTGTTACATCACTGGAAGATGATTTTAATGAAGATTTGAGCATTGAGGAGGAAGAAAGCTTTGTAGAACAGTCTGAGGAAATCCCTTTGCTGTCGTTTACGGCAGACGACAAAGTTGCATCCCAAGCGGATTCAGAAGCTGACAAGCCACAAAGTAAACTTGATGAAAATGAGAAGGGTGCTACAGAGCTAAATAACCAAAAAGATGATGAGCAAAAATATGGTTCAGATGCATTAATTTTTGAGCGTGCCTTCAGTAAGAGCAGGAGGTCAGGCGACAATATAAATGTGGATAGGTCTGAATCTGTAGAGGCAAAGGAAAAGCAGGATGAGGTAATGCTAATTAGTAAAAACAAAGTAGCAGCAACATCTCAACTTGAGGATCTCTCCAAAGAAAGCCTTAAAAAGGAACCTATAGTTGTAGGTGATCCTAATTCCAAAGGAAAAACAAATAAAACTGAACAGTCTGAAAAACAGCTCACGGATGGTGGGACTGAATCACATACTAATGTACTGAAGAGTACATCTGTGCCTGACTCCGATGTTTTCCCTAGTCCAGGAGATGAATCATCTTTTAAAGGAAAGCAAGATGCTTTAAAACCATCCCTCGGTGGCATCGCTGGAAGTCCAGAAGGAGTGCCACTTACTGATACAGCTGAAAAGGATGAAAACACCAAGGATGAGAACCTGGAGGAGGACATCTTGGAAAGCGATTTAAAGCATAACATGTTATGGGAGAAAAGAGAGAAGGAAGAAGCAGAGGCAAAACCTTCTGTTGATGTTTCAGCCAAACCAATGGAAGAGGTACAAAATGCATCTCAAAATGACTTGAGAGACACTAACCTCTTAAAAGACAAAACAGAGCATGGAATTCCTGCCGTGCAGAAAGAAGTTCTGAGTCATGAAGGAGATTTAAAACAAGTAGGTGAGGCTGATCAAGAAAATGAAAAAAATACCCCTTTTAAGGAACCTAAAATAAAAAGCGTAAACATGAAAGCAAGCCCTACAGGGGAAGGAGACCCAAACCTTGAGAGCTGGGAAGCAGTGAAGGGATCCAGGCCAGGGGAAAATGAGAGTGAGTATTCAGAGGAAGATATGAAAGAAGAGTTTTCAAGAAATCTTGGCAAGGCGACAATACTTGAAGAAAGTATTCAGAAAAGTTCCCCTGAAGAAAAACCAAAAAGCAGCACACAGAATACTAATAGAGAGAATTTACCTCAGCAAGGCATTAATCATACTGAGGATGGAGGTTCAGACAGTGATCTTGACACACATTTAGCTATAGAAAAAATACTAAGACACGAATTCCAGTCTGAAGATTTGAATGCTGAAGAAGATACTGATCTGAAAATAGCAGAGGAAGAGCTATTGGAAGATGAGAATGCTGTAAGTGCAAAGTTGTCACAAGCAAGACTTGCAAATGTACAAGGTAATAAACTAAATATTAGAAGTAAAAAACTTGAATTAGAAACACCAAGTGAGGCTATTTCAGGAACTGCTAATCCTAATTCTAAAATCGATGAAACAGGAGAGCAAATAAATGCATTTTCTGAGGAAGCAAAAAAAATGATCAGCGTGGAAGATGCAGTTGAGGATGATGTACCAGTCAGTGATGATTCTGTTCCGTCTGAAATGGAACACGTAAATGTAAAGGAAGATGATGAGTCTTCTGAAGCTGAAGAACCATCAGCGATGGAAGAACATAATTTCAAATCTTCTGAAACAGAAGACAGTGATGACTTTAACCGAAGAAAAGAACCTCTCCCAGAGGCTCTTTCACAAAAAGACTCAAAGGAGATGGAAAACTTAGAGCACACAAGAAATGATCACCAGCAGTCTGCACATCTCCCCAGCCCCGGTGATGTCTCGGAGACCACAAATGACACTGTCATATCAGAATACAGTGAGTCTGTGAAGCGACTCGCAATATTGAGGGAATTCCTCGATGAAAAGCGGATAGCACGTTTACAAAAGTACCTCGGGCTCCATGAGGTGGTTAGAATAGAAGGCATGTTTCAGGACATGAAGATAGAGTTGGAGCTTGCTCATAAAGCAAGTCATAATAATGAAGAAATAGAAAAAGCTTTGGACCAGATCCTTGAATTTTCAGAATCTAGTATTATGGATGCTGTAGGAAAAGTTCTAGATTCCAGAGTGGCAGAAAATAAAGAGGAGGTGGTGAAAGAGATGGATTTGTATGATGAGGAGAGTGCACTGATGGATGATATTCAAGAATTAATATATTCTTTAAGGAGCCAATACTCATCTGCTAGTGAGAGTGTCCCACTTGCAGGTGTTCCAGAACCAGAACAGGAAGATGACCAGCCTGATCGTGAAGGTAAGACATTAAAATGTATGCGGGATGGCTGTTCTAGAGAGCTTGAGAGAAATTTGTGTTCTGTGTTTGCAGTTAAAAAAGACAATAGTTAAAGAATAGATGAAGTAAAGCCCTATCCCAAATGAAGTTATGTAACCCCAAGAAGCTTTAAGGAGTTGAGGAAGTGGAATTGGAAGAGGTCCTGTGGAATCACTGGAATTTTTCTTACTTAAAATGCATTTTTTGCCATGATAATGGGTGGCCTCAACTGAAAAATGTTTAGCTTTGCATGTCTGTTCTTACGGGCTGGGCTTTGCCTAAGCAAGTGGAATCAATGAGTAGGTATGGCTAGAAAGAGCCACTCTGGTCTCTTCCTTCCCAATCCTCCACAAAATAGGGATTCACATCTGTAGCATGGACTGAATTTTCTGTATTGCCTAGAGAGCATCCCCCCCACATTAGCACCTAATTCCATGATGTGCAGTGACTAATACAAAATTTAGGCACTGAAAATGTACACTTAAAATCTCAGGTGTCACTATCATAATATTTTTGTACACACTCATAAGAGTGGGTACACAAATACAAGTAGTACCAAAAGAACCAGTCTGCTATGAATTTTTTTTTTCCTCCTAATTAGTGCATAAAGTGGTTAAGGTATACTCTTAGCAGGTATACTCTTAGTATACTCTTTTCATAGTAATAAATTTTCAGTATGTAATTTCTGATAATTATATCATCAACAGTGAAAAAAGTCTCCCTGTCTGCTCAGTGGTTGCATAAATTCCGTATCAACAGTTAACTGGTTGTCACTGAATGAAACTTTGCTAAGAATATTTCAGGAGCAACATAAATGCTAGTGCTAAAAAGTGTCAGTGAAGCTTTGTCAAATACACTGTTTCACCGGAGACAGCTGCTAGTAGGAAATAAGTATCAATTCAATGCTAAATTCATGGGTGTTATTATTATTATTATTTTTTTTCTATCTGTCATAGATGCTGCAAAAGAAGCTGAAGATGACAGCGATCCCTTCAGGCACTCAAATGCCATTGATGAGAGCAATCAGGTATTTCAGCACCTTGAAGACAAGGGGACAGATCTGCCCGTGGAAGAGGATGAGCAAGGTGCTGCCTTCCCACCCGAGGAGGAAGAGGCCAGCCCCGCAGATAGCAGAGATGCTCAGGAAGGGAATAATGAGGAAAGATTTCAGCCAGCAGACACTTCCTTTGCATCACTTGATTCCAAACAAAGCACTAAGGATGATACTGTTGCAGGTAAGTTTTTGAAACTTGTTACTTTCTTTTTTTGCTTTTAAAGATGAGTACAGCAGACTTATGCAAATACTGAGGTTTTTCACTGAGGTTTTTTATTATACGCACTATAATTCTCCCTTTTTTCAGTAATCCAAGACAGTCTCTAGTGGCAGTATACTCTAGCTTATACTGATTTCAACATTTTTTTCCACTATCGCTTTGTGGTAGAAAAGTTGTCTTGTGAGCATTATCATCAGAGTCCTGTGCTAGGGTGGTGGATTGTGTCTCCCAATGGCAGTGCACGTAGGAAGGAAGGTGGAGAGGGAACATACTAGACAGATAGATTCCCTGCCCTCTACAGAAGGGACCTATGCTTTTAACAATTAGGATATAGAATCATAATCTGTTCGTTCTTGCTCTGTTTTTAACGCGTGACTCTGGAGTATATTCCTGCCAAAAAAAGTTTTCCAGGAAAGATGGAGCGTAGCTCTACTCAAACAATTCTGTAGTTTCTAAGGTATTTATTGGAATAGGAGAAAGAGGTTTGACTCGATTCCTACAAGGATATAATTAAACATGGGCATCCTTCCTCTGGAGGTGCACGTGGTGAGCTGTGCTCAATGGTCACTCTGAAGGAGGAGGGTTCCTATCACTGCTGTTGTCTCCAGTTCTGCTTTGGCATGAAACTGGCTTTATCCTCCCCGCTTTTTACATGGTCATCTCTGAGCTTCGTCTACTTAAATAGGTTTCACCGGGGATTCAGGCATGTCTTGTTAGTCTTGTGCATGTTGTGTGTCCTACTGAGATAGCGTATCTCTGGCGCCATAGTCAAGCATTTCTGAGCAAGTTTAAATACTAGGGGGAACTTTATGCTGAATGTAAGGGTACTTATTGAGTCTTAAATGGCCAGTGGGTTACCTGTGTGTGGTTGGGCAGTCAGTTGTTCTTCCCCTCTTTCCCGGTAACATCAGATTGCCTACGGTTAAACGTTGTTTGCCAGCAATCCCAGCGCCGGTGCTGGAGACGCCGGGGAGGAACCGGGGTAGCGCCATTTACAGCAGCGGGAAGGGGGGCAGCCTGAGCGCGGGCTGATCGCCGCTCTCCCTCTGCCCGCAGGAGCCGCCGCCCGGGGAGCGCTCGGCGAGGCGGCGGCGGCGGCCACGGAGGCGCTGCGGCCGCTCGTGCAGCTGGTGAGTGCCGGCCGGGGGCGGGGAAGCGAGGCGGCCGTTACGACCGTTGCGGCCGTTGCCGCTTCCGGGTGGCGGCGGCG
>VWPW01000103.1:119251-146138 GCA_013389825.1 Crypturellus undulatus
CGCCGCCGCCCTGCAGGTGAGCGCGGGTGAGGGGCGCGCGCCGGCCGCGCTGCTGGGAGCCGTTAACGGGCGCCCGGGGGTGGGGGCAGCCGCCCGGTGGGGCACCAAGTCAACCCGCCGCCCCGTGACGCGGAGGCCGCGGGGCCCGGGCAGCTGCTGCGCGGTGTCCCCAAGCAAGGGGTGTCACAGGGGGCCCCCGCTCCCAGCACTGCCGCAGGGAGCTGTAAATCCCGAGCGACGTTGTAAACGTGGCAGCTCGTTGCACCCTGGCGCTTTGCTCCGGGGGCGAGGGTGTTTGCCGGGATAAGGGCCCTTCCCGAGGGTTGACAGCCCCAGGTCTGGCACGGGAGGTGTCCAAGCTTAATGTTTTCAGGCCCCTATAAGTTTTGATCCGGGAGGAGGGAGCAGCTTCTGAGACTTATGCCATGGTTTGTCACCAAGAGCCATTTCCGTATCGGTGTTGTACACTACAGCAGCTACGTGCACCTTTTTCAGCCAGTCAATGGTTTATGGTCCTTAGAGAGAGACTTAGGAGGATAAAACTTGGGAAAACAGTTAAGTACTTTTCACTGGATTCTCTTCAACGTCCCAGTGTGAAACTGTACTTTCTATACTTTTCTATCGTTAGAATTTTATTTTGAAATGAATCCCATAACAGCTAGTACCTTCTAAGGACACAAAACAGGTGCATCAGCTTGTTCTGACATAACAGCCTGGTTTTTTTTGCCTGCAGGCTGTTACTGGCAGGTGTCTTTCAGATATTCAGACTTTTGGGTAGTAATGCAAGCATCACACTGCTTCATGGTTTCCTTTGGTTTTGATTTTCAGATTATAGAAAAGCCACCCTATTTCTACACTTTCTTAATGTGTTTTTACTGCATTCTGAAACAGACCCAGGGACACTCTAGATGGTTATCTGATTTTATCAGAGCAAGAAGAGCATTTCTTAGGCTACCCATTTTCACACGAGTATTTAATGAAAACATATTCATAGTTGTCAATGTTGTTGGGTTTTAGTTGATTGCTACCCTGCCTGAGGATATCCGTCCTGGGCCTGATTTCCACGGGCTTCCGTGGGAGCCCATCATCATCACAGCCTTAGTGGGAATTGCCACACTTGCTATAATCTTCTGGAGAACCTGCCTTTCAGTGAGTACACCTCGTGCTTGCAATACTGCTGATACTTAACCCACTGAGCATGTGTGTGTTTTTGTTTTGGCATGATTTGAGCTATTTCATCACTACTGATGTTAAAACCATACCTGAAATTATTTTATTCAAGTTAGAAAAGCCTTCCCTTTAGCTGTTAATTGAAGATTTAGTGTGAGGCAGTTTCCAAGACAAAATGGGGGAGTGTGATGTAAACCCAGGAGGCTGAAAAAGGGTCAGATGAGATGCCTTCCATGTGCCTGACCTTGTTGCTAGTAGTCTCCAAAACAAAGCAGTTAACTGTCCTGCCCCATGTTGTTCAGTTGCTTTTAACTGCAAATGCCATATTGGGAAACATAAAAAGCTGATTTTCAGTCTGACTACAGAGCTTCTTCCCTAATCTATTTCTCAGTTTGCACTTGGTTCCCTCTTCACTACACAAATAACTTCTTGTTTGAGAGAAACACCACCTCTCAAATAATCAGTATATCTCTTTCGGAATGGATATATGGGAGGGGAAAAAAAGTTTACTTTCAGCTGTCAAGTTCATTAATGATACACACTTGACATCTATGGAATACTTTTTTTTTTCCTTTTTCTTTATAAAAAATATATTAAAACTGAATAGTAGTCTGAAACAACGCTGGTGTGTTTTTATTGCTCTAAATTTGATGTTTAATGAACGAGATCAGTTTCAAATGCAAAATACTGTTAGTATGTAGCAGAAGGAAAAACACCTTCTGCATTTTTTAATGATGTTTATTTTGAAATTAACAAGGTCATGCAAATGATACCTTTATATAGTGAATCAGAAGTGGGGTGCAAGTATCTCTTATGTTTGAAAGTTCATGATTATTGCCTGATTAAAAATGATTTAATTTTCTGTATTGCAACTTGGATATGTTCTGTTATTTGTGTCCTTTTAATACCGGAGTAATGAGACCTTTACGCAGGTCCAAAGATAGGGCATTAACCTAGAAGCTTTTATTAGAAAACTGCTTAAGCTTGTTTGTGTGGTGTTATTCAACACTCTTGTTGGCAGTAACAAGTGTTACTTCAGTGTATGAAACTTTCCATATATCCCTGTATGTTTCTGTTAGGAAAAATAAATATTTCCAGTTATCACTTTACAGCTAACTACTATTTTTTTTCCTTTTTCTTGTGTAGGTAAAGAGTAGAATGTATCAAGGTGAGTTTCTACTTTGCAGTGGACTTGATGCTTATGTTTGTGCATGTAAAAATCCTGAGGATTTTTCTGAGGGCCAAGTGTTAATCTTCTCTCCTTTCCTAGGAGAATGTTAAATGTAAGGTTAAGTGTAAGGCCTATAGAAGAAACTGCGAATGTGGGGTGTGCTTGGCCAATGAGAAGTGATGCAACCCACATCTGCAAATTAAAGATAAGGACAAAGAAAAGCTCCACCCTGTGAAACTAGCATGTGATTCTTTGGTTGACCGCGAGGGTGGTAGTGGAACAGAGTTTGTTTTGATTTTCTGACTACTGGTGAAACTGTTTTTGCTTATTTCTTCTTGCAGAAGCGGTATTTAATACTTCTTGTCTTTTCTGATGAGAGGAGCCTGATACTGACTACTGTGCGATTTGCAAAGAGACCTTCTGAAAACATAAAAAAAAATTCTTGTGGGTAGCACACAGCTTTTCACAAGAGCATTTCTCCAGTTTCAAATATACAAAATTAACGTGTTCTGCACAGGTCTTCATTTAAACTGTTGAGAACAATCTTTCATCTCTCAGCAGTTGTTTGTTGCCTCTCCTCTCAGCAGAACAGAAAGGAATGGGGATCCTGCAATACAAAAACCCTCATTGGATGCTTCTTCTAAATTAATATGCAAAAAGTAAATATGTTAAAGTAATGTAAAATTCATCAAGCATTGGACTCTACAAATTGCTTGGCAAGCTGTTCAGATTGAGAAACACACACATGCCCCAGAAAACTGCTGCTTGATTGCAACCCTTTGTGAAATCCAGAAATAGTGTCCGCTGGAGAAGCGTGCAGCTCTTGGAGGCTCTCTCTTGCCATCTGCTAACTGGCAGCATCCTTCTTTTCACAGTAGATATTTGAAAGCTTTTGTCCTATTACCTTGCTGACCATGGTTTCGTTTTCAGTGCAGCAGAAAATTGTTTGTTTGGAAGATGTTGGCATCTCAGTGGGTTTCTGTGAGTGCTCTTAAATACTCACTGGCGGTTCTTCCCTTGAACATAGGTCATATGTGGGTATCGTAAGCACCTCGGGCTGCTCTGCTGCGCGTTCTGTGAAGCAAATTCAAGAGCTGAAGGCTTTGTGTCCATCTTTGCTGCTTAACTGTCTTAAGTTGTTTTGAGTCCTAGCTTTAAATGAAAACTCAAGATGCTTAAACTTCTGTGGAAGGGGCTTGCTGCCAGGGAACTGACAGTATCCTAATTTGTTCTTTTATCCCTACTTGAAAATGTTCCCTAAAGTGGTAGTAATAATAGCTCTGAATTTTTTTTTTCTTTTTTCAAGGAAGTACAATTACTGCAAACTTTTTTTTTTTCTTCCTAGTGACTGAGAAGCAACTTGTTGAAAAGATTAAAAACCTTCTACAAGAAAAAACAGAAATCCTAGAAAAGATATCGGAGTATGATAAGAAGGTATTGTTCTGTGCACTTGTCATGCTTTTCAGTTTCCAAGTTTGGTTTTATGACAGTCAATACAACAGCTTATATCTTTTAGTTTTCTTTTCTTACGTTGATATTACATTGATAGTTTTTCTCAGTTCCGTTTGTTTTTGTACTTAGATAAAGGAAGCAAAGGAATCTGTGAAAGTTGCCCAAGAACAAAAAGACGTGTTCTCAGATGAAGCTGCAGAGCTTAAGGTAACACGCAGTTCATTCTTGTATGGAAAATAGACATTTATAAAATAACTTTCTTGAGTCAGTCATGTGTCCTTTATTTTTAGGATACTGTCAAAGGGCTGGAAGAAACTAATCGTCTGCTGGATGACAAAGTAAAAAGCCTGCACACAATGCTTGAAACAGAGAGAAAACAGAATGAAAAGAAACAGAACAAGGTGAGAGCAATCACACTGATGTTTTGTATAGTCCTTAAAGGCCTTATGTGCCTTAAAGCTGCTCGCTCTGATGGGCGAACAGATAGAGGTGGAGCAAACAAGATGAACCACTTCAGAAGTAGAACTGTAATGAACCGCCTCCTTGAACGTGGGATGAACTGAAATTTATGCTGATTCTGTAAGATGTTTATGAATTTCTGTGGTTGTGTGCCTTCACATGCAAACACATGTACTCCAGACTTGGGCTGTCCTAGTACTTCCTACCAAAGCCAGGAAGTTCCTTTAAAATGTGGGCTGTGGTTCTGAGTTTGTTATGAGGAATTTTCTTTTGCTGAGAAGAAGTTCTGTAGTAAGAGTGGGACTCTGAGCTGCCCCTCTTCTTGTCCATTGGTCTTCCATTCCCCCCTGTTTTGTTCTGATAATGGTAAGTTCCAACAAATCCTGGGGTGTTGTTTTGATCAAAGGTTATTGCTAATGACAGCAGCACGCGGCACTTTCGTTCTAGACTGTGCATCTGCACATGGAACTTTCCCAGCCACAGGCAGGCCGAGGCACAGGGCAAGTTGATTCCAACCTCCAGTTTGCTTTTATGTTCTGCTTTGCTGATAAGGCAGCACTGTAGTGCTCCTAGTCCAGCGGTTGTTCAAAATAGGGATTGTTTGGTGCTTTCCATTTCTTATTAGGCTTTCAAAATATCCAGGTAAAATAGTAAGGTATGCTAAGGTATGTGCTGTGCTAATGCAAAGTCACTGCTCATTTTTCTTACATAGATCTCTGAAGCCCAGAAGTCCTTGGAAAAACTTCAAGAAGTTATCAGTGTGCATTCTGTAGAGCTTTCAGAGGTAAAGCATTTCCTATATCTTTTCAATATTTATGGGTATGAGTTCTTGTACTGGGAAAGCTCAGGTCCATGGTCTAATAGCAGGTGCCAACTTACCAAGTTCCAGGTTGTGTTATGCATGTATATCTGTGTATGTTACTCAGTAATATAGAGCTCTTACTTCACTGCAGTCTGACTTTCTCTTTTTTTGTTGATTTTTGTTTAATACATAGGTGCAGATCGCCCTAAATGAAGCTAAACTAAATGAAGAAAAAGTGAAATCTGAGCTTCATCATGTGCAGGAAGAGAATGCTAGGCTGAAAAAGAGCAAAGAGCAGGTAAGTTATTTTTGTTTCTACTTGGAATGAAATGTTGGGATGTGTTTCCAAATTTTCTTGAGTATGACTTCAGTCTGAATCCTTCTCTGTTCCTTACAGATCAGGATTTCATATTTTATAGTATTGTGATAAAATTTAAACCACTTGTTTTAACAGTTTTCTTTTGTGTGTGTGCACATGCAAATGAGCAATGTGTTCCCATTATGATGATGGCTTTGCCAGTTCCAGTGATTCAGTTTTTATCAGCAATTTCATAAAACTCTGTATTGATGTGATGGTTCCTATGATCAGGAGATGCCATTTGGGGATAAGACCGAAGGAAGTCATGCTAAAGAATTGCCAAGAAACAGTTCTGAAGCTTAGATAGATAGATGGGCCCCTTAGTTTTGAACTGTTTTGGCTGTCTTCCTACAGATTAATTGCATATATCTCTGTTCTCTTTCTCTTTGTATGAAGTAAGAGTCATTTTAAAGAACATGGTTTGATTGCCAATGGATTGCAGTTAATTCATGTTGCTTTTGAAGCATACACGCAGTTTGATTCTCATGTTGGAATATCAAACAAGAAACATCAGATTTGTATAAGTGCCTTGTAATAAAAATTGCAGAAATATTTCCAACATCCAGTTCCACTAGAAGGCTAGTTATGAATGTGAAAGTTGTGAAGTTTACCCTTTTTCTGCATCCTTTGGTAAGCAGTTACCATCAGAGCTGTTAGTAGAATACTTTAATTTCCTCTATCCTGAATTTAAAAACCAACCAAACAAATAAATCATCTTGCCTTGGTTCTTACAGCTCCTGAAAGAAGCTGAAGGTTGGAGTGAGAGACACAGTGAGCTCAGTGAACAAATTAAATTGTATCAGAAGTCTCAGAAAGACATAGAAGAAGCACTTGCCTACAAGGAAAATGAAATTGAAGTAAGTTCTCATAAACAAGCTTTGAATACTGCACACTGTAAAACAGTGTGGAGTACTTTATCAAATGCAGAGCAATTCTCCTTGAGTGATCCTTTGATCTCTTTGTTAGGTTTTAACAAACTGCATTATGCAGCTGAAGCAGCTTGACATTGCTCCTGCCTCGGAGGCGACCAAGGATGGGGAAGGGCACGAATGGCTTCGGGGAGATGACCTGGCCAACGGGGAGCTACCAGGTACAGCTGGTGCATCCATGCTGTTGGCTATGAAATGCATAGAGTAGATACAGTATTTAATAAAGGTGGAATGGTCATGATGTGTGTCATGGGGAGCAGGTGTGCCATGCAGGGAGCTGCTTGTGAGTTGAGACTGATAGGTTAAGTCCTCAATTCCAAGAAAAAAATGGCTAAAAGGCTTATAGTTGCTTTTTAAACAGTGTTTAGGTATGTTACAAGTGCAATGACACTTATATATAAGTATAAAACAAAGGGCATCAAGATTAGCAGTTAAAGCCACTGCAAAATGTGAGACTCTCAGCTTTGTTTTTGTGCTAGGTTTAGTTTTTGTACGAGTATTGTGGGAACCTTAGCATATGTAATGACTTAAATAATCTCTTTTTTTTTTTTTTTAAGTCTGAAAGACTGAAATAGAACTTTCCAAAACTATTTAGGAAGGATGGAATCTTTGCTGTTATTTAGAATTACTGTATCTCCATTTTTGAAGATTATTTTTTCTGTTTTAATGTTATATCATTTGGGCTGGAAATTCCCAATTCTTGATTTTTCAAATGCTGTTTCAAATAGCAGATACTACATTCATATTATTATTAGTATGGTGGATAGAAGGGATGACCATAAAAACAACTTTCTAAACACCTTTTTGAATAAATATTCTAGTTCTGTTATGCTGGTTGCTGAATTGCAATATCAGATAATTACTACTTAGTCCCACTGGGGTGCTCCCTGCTTTCTTTCAACATGTAAAACAACCTATCCTATGGTATTTTAATATATTTTGACTCCAGGAAATTGAGGTTAAGAAATGAAGGGGAAAACTAAACTTTTTTTTTTCTTTTTCCTTAGATAATGAGAGCGAAAAGATGAAGACTCAGATTAAGCAGATGATGGATGTCTCAAGGGTATGCCGCACAAGATATCTAATTAATACACCCCCATCACTGCTGTGCTTATGATAATACATTTCTTGCTCCCCCTTTTCAGGTAAAAACTATGTTGTCCATAGTGGAAGAAGATAGAGATCTTCTGCGGTCCAAACTGAGTGATGAAGTAACAGCAAGACATGAGCTGGAAGGTAGCCTTAGCAAAACAATTGCTTGCTGTAGAATTCTGCCATTTAAAAAGAAGGACTTAAATGACATACTGGTTCTCACAGTAGCTCCCTTCAGCTTCCTCACCTACCTGTGTTTCTCCAACAGAGCAAATAAAGAAGCTGGAACATGACTCCTGCTCACTGCAGTCTGCCAAAGCTCGGCTGGAAAACGAATGCAAAACGTTACAGCAGAAAGTGGAGATTCTCAGCGAGCTTTACCAGCAGAAAGAGATGGCGCTGCAGAAGTGAGTGTTTCCTTGCTCTCTTGCAAGAGCCTCTTACACGGCACAGGCTCTTTGCTCAGTGGGTGTCAGTGACAAGTTGTATTGAATCAGAGGTGGTGGCTGCTGCTTCAATAGGGTTGAAACTAGCCCCCAGTGTTTTACTCTTTTCTTTCGTCCCATTCCACAGGTTCTCAAAAACTCATTTTTTTCACTAACAGTATTCTCTTTAGCGTATAAACTTTTTTTGGAGGGTAACAGGTGAAGCAAGACTTTTATCCAGGTAGCTTGGTCTGCAAACTCTGTGGTTGGTCTGACATTTTGCTCCGAAGTGACAACAGAGAAGGACTCAAGCCCTAAAGCTCAAGTGTGTGTTAGGCTGAAGCATATGGAACTAACGAAGGCAGTGAGGCTGAAAAGTGCAGCTAACTAATCTTGTCACTCAGCATGCCAGCGTAGTAAACACAAAATAGGCAGGTGAAGGATTCAGTTCATGAAGGGTTCATGGAAAAACTCCTTCTTGACCTCTTAACCAAAGGACTTACAGTCCTTCCAAAACTTTTAGGAAGTTGTCTTTTGCTACCTCTTGATTTGAATGAGAGACTTCCTGCAAATTTCTTCTGGAAAATTGTTTCCATGTGCAGTTAAGGAAGTGAATAGCGTTGAACTGTTTATTAGCAAAAATCAACATATTAGTTTAAGGGTTCCATTTTTATTGGTTAGCTACTGAGAGACACAAACACAGTATTGGCCTTTTAAATGCTAGTGGATAAAGTGTCAAAAAGGCAAGTATTAATGAACCACAGGATTAAAAAGGCTATACGTGCCTCTACTGTGTCGGTATATGTATACACACTCATACCTGCATACATTTTTCTTTTCTTCCCCTATATAGAAAACTGACGCAGGAAGAGTATGAGCGCCAGGAGAAGGAGCAGAAATTGTCTGCTGCAGATGAAAAAGCAGTGCTGGCCATTGAAGAAGTGAAAGTTTACAAGTAACTTCAGTTGCTGAAGACTGTTTTCCTTGATTTCAGCTGCCAAAGAAAATTCATTTAAGCCCCTTTTCCCCCTTTTCTCTCTTTCTTGGCAGGCAAAGGATTCAAGATATGGAAGAAGAATTGCAGAAAACAGAGAGATCTTACAAAAATCAGGTGAATTTCCTGCTTCCTTGTTACTGTGTCACAGTTTACTTCATTCTAATGTTCTGTAGTGAGCTGTTGATGATATTAATTTTTTGAAAAACTAAGCTATTAAACTTAACTTTCTTCTCAGATTGCTGTTCATGAGAAAAAGGCACATGACAATTGGGTAAGACTGTTCTTCTTTTTCTGACCATATAAAGCAAACACTTTGCATTTAGCTTCATGTTGGTGCAATAATGCAGTTGGCAATATTTTCCCCGATAGCTTATTGCCCGCGCTGCTGAGAGAGCTTTGGCTGAAGAAAAGAGAGAAGCCGCCAACCTGAGGCAGAAGTAAGTACAGGACAGATCATTTGTTGGTTTTTGAATGTGCTCTGGGCTGCTTAGGAGAAAAGCTGGAACTGTGCAAGTGCTCGTTAGCTTGGAATATGCCATGAACATCTGAGTTACTATTTTAAACTAGTTAAACTGTTTTAATGGTGTAGATGCACTTTCTTGGTGAAAAACTCTTTATGTTTCACAATGTAGCTTGCTTCAGATAGTGCTGCATCATAACAACTTGTATATATTATTTGATTTTTTTTTTTAATTAGATTAATAGAAGTGAACCAAAAAATTGTCATGCTTCAAAGACCATTAATTGTCAAGCCAACTCCAGGCAGACCTGATCGTCAAATCCCTCCACGAAGAGGTAAATGCTGCTCTTTTTCCCCAGAACTTTGTGTTTTGAATGCATTTAAAGAAGCAAATTAAACGTTGTTCTTTTCATGTAGGGCCCTTAAGCCGAGATGGCTCTTACGGCCCATCACCTGTGAGTGGAGGAAATCCTTCCCCCACGCAGATGATTGAAGGTCCTGGTCGTCCCCTTTCTGCTCCTCGAAGGGAAGGATCAAGAGGTGAATTTGGTAAGTGGTGATGCTTCCTTTTGTCACAAGTATTTCTCATGCTAAAATCCCAAGAATGCCAAGCTGTAGTCTGATTCCAGGGGTAGTGTATGTATTGAGGCTTGCTTTATTCTAAACATGTTTTACAGTATTGTTACTATCTTTTTTTAATAGAAATAGCTCAAGCATGTGTTGATTCGGCTCTGTGGCGTTTTTGTTTCCCTCAAGGTGCAGTGGTAGATGGCCCCGCTGTCCCACGGAGACCCCCGGAGCTGTCCGGGAGAATGTCCGTTCCTGGTAAGTCGCGTGGCCAAGTTGCAGCCAACTGCAGCTCAGCGGCTGCTCTTGCACTTCAGAGTTGTGCTTGGAGAAACCACCTTCCTTCTGCCCAGAGCGGGGTAAGGCAGGTGATTGCGGCTCTCCTTACAGACCTGGGGCCTGCGGTAGCATCCCTCATCAGTACTGCACCAAGGACCTCCTCCCCTTCCGCAGGAATGGATGGAGTGGTAAGCTGCATAAATATAAGCCAGGAAGCATTTCTAGTGCACCATTTTTTTACTCCTGCTGCTGCTTTAACTGTATCATGTTCTGTCTTGTCTATATCCCATCCCTATCCTTATTTGCTGTCAAAAAAAAAATATATATATATATATAAGCAGCCCTCTCCCAAAGAGTCTGAAGCCCCCTGTGTAACTACAGATTCATCTTCATCCATTGAAGCAGCTACAGTGAGTACTCAGAGGCTGAATATGGTGTCATTCTGCTTTGGTGGAAAGGAGTAACAGGCTTGGTGTTCTGAACTGCTGAATAACAAAGTGCTCTGCAAAACTAATCAAGGGCTTATACCTCTGTCACAAAAGGTCTCTGTAATGATCAACACTTGCTGTCTCATTTTCATGGAATTGAGAAAATGGGATCTTTGGTGTTAAGGACCACAGACAAACAATTCACTTTGGAGTGACTACAACAGTAATCCTGAGAAGCTTAAATACCTGTGTTATTTAAGCACTATTCCATATGTAACATAAGGAGCCAGGGCCTTTACCTTGGGAGGGTTGCTGGCTATTTTAGGAGCTGAGGCCCAAAATGGGGTGTCAGGGGCACTTTAAAGGGAGCTAAGTGCTGTTCTTACACTGCCCTCCTGGAAGGTGCTCCAAGTATTCCCTCCTGAGCAGCACAAGCACTGTTCTGTGCAAGGCGGCCACAAGGGTGCAGTGACTCTTCCTCTTCCCCACTTGGTTAATACATTTTTTGTCTTCTGTCTCTTGGCATTGGGGTGAGTGATCGTGGTGTTCAGCACTGTCAATATTTCTCTGATGCAGCAAGTCACGCTGAAGAATTAACCTAATCTTGCACAGGCTCCTATGGGTCCGAAAGGCCCCCCGTCTTTCCCTGGGACACCGATCATGACCTCTCCCGTGATGGGACCTCCACCTCCAGCACCGGTTCGATATGGACCTCCACCGGCTCCTCTCCGCGGACACTTCGGACCCCGGCCCCTTCCTGGGCCCCTAGGTACAGTTGCCCTGCCTGGTGGGGAAGCTGCTCTCCCTGTGCACGTGCTCAAGGTCCCTGCAGAGCTGCGCCTGCTTCTCATGGTGTGCAGCGTCGCTGCCCTTTCCGAGGGCATGCAGTCTCGCCCAGCACGTCTGCACTTCATTTCTAGCCTCCTTCATTTCTAGCTGTTTCTCCCTGTTAAGTCTTGTCTGGAAACCTGCTGCCAGGAGGCACTAGAATATAATTCATGACTGGTAAAGTCTGCATACGATAGTGATCCATCCCAGAGGTGCTCCAGCAAATTGCAAAATGAGGAACAAGTTGGGAGCTTACTCTGCCTAGATTGGAGCAAAAGTTCCAGTAGGTAACTCATTTTCTTTCTTTTTTTTCTAGTTCGTGGTCCTCCCTTGCCACCTCCGGCCGTACGAGACTTCTTGCCCGGTCCCCCCTTCGGAATGAGAGATCTGCCGCCGGGCCCCCTGCTGCCGCCGGACCCCAGGGCGTACGGACGCGGGCCCCCTCCCTTCCCCCCGCACGGCCCCAGGGAGCATCCCCGAGAGCACCCCCCGGGCCCACGGCTGCCCCCGCCTGGCTCCAGGGACTACCCCCCTGCTCCCCCCAGGGACTTGGCTGCACCCGCGCCCAGGGACTACCCGGCCGCCCCTCCTGCTGCGGCCGCGGCCGGCGCCAAGGACTGCACACAGGCTCCAGCACCCAAACCTTGACTGCGGCGGCGGCGGCTCCGGCGCTTCCTGCAGGCCGAGCTTCGGAACGCGCTTCTCTCTCTGAAGCGGTTTGTCTCGTTTCAGTCTATTTCAGCTTTTGCAGGGTTAATTTTTATCCGATCGCTACAGACATCTTATGTGCATTTATGATCACCTTAAGCTCATCCATCCTCTTGGGCTGCAAGAGACTTTCTTGTGATGGACTTCAACCTAAGTGCAATAGAAAGGAAGTACCTGTGTGGCTAGTTTTAATTAAATGTAGCCTATGTAACCAGTTGGGGAATGAACTAATTTCGTGAAAAATGTAATTCAAATCATTTCCTGTGGAAATAATTTTTAAGTAAAATGCTATCTTACCTGCCTTCTCCATCACATCATTGAGCTGCAGTTATTATAGACCAGGGGTTTACCTGAGGAGTCTAAGGACTTTTTTTAAAAATATGTCTGGTCAGAGTTCAGAAGCACAAATGATACTGTATTCCAAGGAAAATTATAATAAAAAGCAAAATTCATTTTGCTAAACCCTCCAGACTTTGTTCCAGAGCCCTCTTTTTTATTATTTTTATTCAGAAAAACATTGCTTCAGTCATCTCAAAGCCTGAGCACCCTGGTGAGTCTAAGCCCAGAGCCAAGGCTGAGCAGCTGCGGTCATCTCTGCACGGTGAACTGCTCTGCGTGAGAAGGGCAGTGCAGGCTGCTGGCAGCCACAGGCACCCTCAGCCCCGGAGGGCCACAATCATGGCATTAGTTCATCAATACCTGTTAAGGCCATAGGATTTAGAAATGAAGAAATTGCTGCTGAAATGAAGCAGCTTTCTGCTTCTTACTAAGTCCCTGGCTTCCTCGAACCTTCCCCCAAGAAGGGGCTGAAGCACCATAGTAAAGCAGGGTCTGGGAACTGAGTTTAAATCTTCCTGTTCAAGAACAATTCAGCTTCCTTGATACTAAATTTTATAGTTTTTTTTCCCTCCCCCCTTTTTTTCTCCCCAGCAGAGTGGTTTGAAAGGATATTACCCTATATTGCTTCAATTGAGTTTACATTCACAGAACACNTCAGCTTCCCTGATACTAAATTTTATAGTTTTTTTTCTCTCCAGCAGAGTGGTTTGAAAGGATATTACCCTATATTGCTTCAATTGAGTTTACATTCACAGAACACGAGTTAGCTTTAGAAACACTCCGCACACCTGCAGCTGTGCAGAGACATCCCTTTGGCAGTTAAGACACATGTAATATTGGGTGTAGCAGGGCCAATTATTTAGACATGGAGCAATTTGTACAATACTCTGTCCAGAAATACCTGGGGGAAAAGGGTGAAGAAAATTAGGAATAATAATAAAATCTAATGAAAGGCCATTACAGCTTTACTGCCAGAGTACAAGCAGCCATTGAACTTGTCACGGAGGTGTTACATTCTTACAGTACACGTAGTAGGCTTTAGAGTTAAGATGAAAGACAAGGTAGAACATCACTAAAGCATAAAACAATACATGGAGGCGCCTGTGGGTCGTGGAGTAGCAGTCCTTTCCGTGAAAGCCATTTTGCAGAAAAAAAAAAAAAACACGAAGGAGAGAAGCAACTTTAAAATGGTATTCCACACTCTACAAACATTAATTCACACTTCGTTAAATACAAAGCTCTACTTGTGTATTTAACAAAAATACTTCAACGTTGACATGTCTTATAATGGCATTAACACAGACACCTACAAGCTAGGGAAAAGTCACAGCCAGGAGCTGAAATGGGGAGCTTGTAATTCAAGTGAAAACGCTCGATTTGAACTGGGGCTGCTTGCAAACACAGTGAGGGCAGTCTGTGAAAGTCAGATTCTTCCCCAACACACAGTTTTCCATTATTTGATGTCTCTTGCCCTGCCCGGTGCAGCTCGCGCTGACACAATCGTCCCCGGGAGCAGCAGGAGGGCAAGCGGGCGGTTCGGCACAGGCACCGCCGCGTTCAGTGCCCTTCATGGGCACGGAGTGACGCTGAGAAGCGCCGGGGCTCGGAGCAGAGCTGCTGCAGAGCCAGGCAACGTGCAGGCGTCTCGCACAGCCTCGAGCTACAGCCCTGGGGGTCAGAAAGGGGCCTGAGCCACAAAGCACGTCGGCAAATTAAAACAGCTATTGCCCCAGCCTGGATTTGTTTGCAAATGTAGAAGCTAAGCTGATGTTTTGCTCCATCAAGATTTATACCCAGCTTTTTTATAGAGTTTAAAGGATAAAGTTGCTGGATTTGTTTCATTTTTTCGTATTCATCCTTCTTCCACATGTATCTGGCATGCCTCAATCAGAGGTATTTCCCTAACTCACAGGGAGATGGTTGGGATGGATATTCTAAGTATTGGATATAATGCCCCTGGGGGCGAGGGGAGGTGGTGTCTTTCAAGACCTGTAAATGGGAAAATACAATTTTATTTCTGCTTTTTTTTTTTTTCTTTCCACCATTAATNTTTTTCTTTTTTTTTTTTTTTTTTTTTGTCACAACAGTTAAATAACTGCATTCAGCAAGGGAAGTTCATGTCCTCAGTTATGCCAGCACAGAGGAAAAGGAAGAATAAGGATATTCAGGAGCAGTGTTTTATCCTAATTATTATGGTAGAACAAGAAGAATCCTGAGCACCTCCTGTTGAACACACAGACAGGGCACAAGAAGTAACATCCTTTTTCTTAAAGCATTCTGCAACGTCCTGATGCAGAGGAGAGGAATTAGGAATGCATCTTCATCCAGACTGTTCAAAAAAACCCTAACACTTGACACTGTTTTGAGTGCTGTGAATTTTGTTAGCATAGCAGAATATTTAGGCACTAGTTAGATATGCAAGAAGTATATCAAACCTTAAAGTACTGTATTAAATATCCACTCAAATATATGAAAGATTTGACTGGGTTCTACTTCTGTCCCTTTATTAGGTCAAAAAGTGAGCGAAATTGTGTTATAATAAGCCAATGTCCTGCAGCTTATTACACACTGAATCAATAATATAGAAAATAAAGGATAATCCTATCTACTTACATAAAAAGGTAATTTTAGAGTAAGTTTCCAGACTTGCACAAAAGATGCAGAAAACTGCATACAATCAGTTTCCATTAAAAACAGCAGTTTCATGTAAAATATGAGTCAACCTGCTAGCCAGATCTACGTTGTTAAAAGCTCTGGAAAATTGACACTGGCGAACACTAAGGGGCTGCTCCTGCTATCATCAGAAGGGTAAAATTCCCCACGGAGATGAGCACAGGGCTCAAAAGGAAGCCTCTCTGCTTCCTCCACCCATCGTTGCAGCTTGTTCGGTGACAAGCTATAGGAAAACAAACAAAAAAAAACAGAACAGAGAACACACCCGAACAACTCTACCTGGGAGTAACTGGATTTAAATGTTTGTAATAGGTACTTTTTCTGACGCTTGTTAGGAGCGGGTTGGGCAAGCCTAAGAACTAGGATTTGGCTGTTAAGGTCACAGTTGAGTCTTCTCATCTGCAGTCGTCCCCTCCTCGCCTGCCCAAGGAAGAGCAGCGGCCAGACGGGCTCGGCTCGGCTCCCGGCCGTGACCCTGCATCCTCCGCACCCTCCTCTCGCATCCCTCGCGACACCCCGAGCTCCTTCCCAGCCCACCTCGGCCTTTCCCTGCTTTCCTGGCAGCTTTCCTTCCTTCCCGGAGGACGCCGACGCGCAGATGAGAGGAACTACAGGGGCCCAGCAAGGCGACGACCAGGGGAGCAGGCCTGACGCATCTGCATTGCTTCAGGTCTGGCAAAGGGGCAGGCGCCAACCTTCAGTGGAGGTTGAGGCAAAGGAGAATAATTGCTAAGGTCCAAAAAAAAAAAAAAAAAAAATCTCTGAACAGCAAAAATTAGGAAAAGCAGTCACAATTTTTCAGGGCTCTCAGAAAAAAAAAAAAAAAAAACTGCATTGGGAAGGTTCTGGAAACAAAACGTGCACTTGGGTGGTGGGCTTGCCCCGACGCTGCCGTGGAGCTGCGCAGCGTGTGCTGGTCCCGTGGGCCCCACCGCCGCGAACGCAGTCGGTTCCCTGCCCCTCGGAGGCGGCGGTGACTACACACAGCTACCATGCCTTGCGGTTTGGTTCACAGGAGTCTCACAAACAGGGTCATTCCTTGTGCAGTGTTTGATGGAGGTGAAGGTAAAGTGGTTTCTTGGTCAACAGCTGCAATTTCTTCCTTTTAAAGTCAGTGGGTTTTTTGTACCTGTAACCACAAGAAAGTAAGTTAATACTAAAGGTTATTGTAGCAGAAGGGAAGCACGCTATAAAATGTGTCCTGTCCAGATCCCACTGCCATAACCTTTCAAATATACCCACTAGGATTTACCAAAGTGAACAATATTTAATAAATTTACATGAAGAAACTCTAAATAGTATTTTCTTGGGACTATTACTTTAGTAAAATATATATTTCAATGTTTAAATATATGTGAGCATTATGTAAGCAAAATTCCCAATATAAGACTGTGGATTCTGGGAAATGCAGCAGCAGCTGCTCTGAATTGCAAGTTCTCTTTCCTCCTCAAAAACTGAGCTCCTCCGAAGCCCTCTCCCCACACCCCCCAGCCACGCAGCAAGGACACGCGCACAGCGCAAACGTGGCAGTGTAACAGGCACAATGCTTTGAAAGGTTCCTAAAATCTCAATTTTAAATCAACATCGAACATCTCAAATCACATTTCCCTTAAAGAAGTTCTGTACTAGAAATTCACGAGAGTTCAGTATTTTTTTTATATAGTTTATCTGTTGCTCAAACTTAAGTCAAAATGAAATACTCCGACACAGAATTTGTTAACTTCATTCAGTGACAGCAGCTTTTCATTCGAAAAATGAAAAAAAATCATTTTTGAGAAAGGTCAAGGAAGCCATTTTATTTCTCTAAAAGCTCATCATCTTCCATTCTTATCAGAAGCAGAATACTACTCATGGAAGTCATTCCAAGGAGTCCATAAAAGCCTTCCTCAATGCAACCAACAACCCTTTGCAACTGAAGTCTAGTCCATTTCCTCTGTAGCTCTGGCCACAAGTCACTTACAGTTCTATAACAATTGCCCCAGGTTTAATTTCATCCATCTCCATGAAAGCAAAGCACTTGGTGCTAGTAAACCTCTTCTTAGGCTTGTAGTGTTTGAATTCAAAGAAAATAGCTGCACCTAGAATGTAAGTAAGTTTATTAGAAAGTTAGCAATTATGGGCAACAATTATCAGAAAACTTATCTGCCATTAACATGCTCTATGTACAAATGGAGCAACAATTTCCTAATTTACTTAAACTCCAGTTTACTCCAACAATTTCCTAATTTATCAAAAGAGACACCATGTTCTTGTACAGCCACAGGGGCTTGCGCTCCCAACTCAGTTACTCACATATAGGTAACATTTTGCTCAATGCTTTCAGAAGGTCACAAAGCAGCTCAACGTGTAACAGAACAGACTGCTGCATTTCTACCTGTTTTCATTCCTCTTTTGGCTGCAAGTCATTCCAAGGACTGATGTGACAAAGGACATAAAGGTCTGCGTTTATCCCCATCTGGATTTTGAGCCCTACAACAGCAGCTCAAGCATGGTCTGTTCATCAGACAGGAGCAGTGTCTAGCGTCTACTCCCTGCAAGTTCCCAGGCCCCATTTCCAGTATCTGACCCCACGTACCTTTTGTTAGTTTTTCAACGTGTTTCTGGATCTCAATGTCCACATTAAAATGGACATACGTGTCCTCTTTCCTCAGAGCCACAGGAGTATCTTGCACAGGTGTCAGATCTATCCCATTCAGATCTGTAGGAAAGAAATACCATGAGGATAGCAAAAGCTTCTTAGAGTTTAAAGTCTTGCTTTCTTTATGAGATTTAAGAATAACTTCTAAAACATCTGCAGAAAATTAAGGACTTCTAGGCTTTTTCCCTAGCTTATAAAGACCATCACAGTCTGCAGTCTGTGCAAACTCACAGTCCCAGTCCCCAGGTGCAAACCTACAGCAACATGATAACTACTGTATTTTCCCCAGATTGAAAATAAGAAGGGTAAATGTATCAGCTGGGGAGGGTGAGACTCACGTCTCGGAGCTCTGCCCTAGCCAGGTGAACAACTCAAAGCTCCAGAGTGAAGCAGAAGGTTTCACTGCTGAAAAGCCAACACAGGAAACAGGACTAGATAAAACTTTCTGCCTATGTATTTGTCAGGTAATATTTGAAGCATCACTGGGATTCAAATGACATGGGATACTGTGATCCTCACCTCTGCCAAAGAACTTGTCTGGTGGAGAAAGCAGCCTCCTTACACATCTAACATTTTATCCCTTCAGCTAGTATCTAATAACACATCTAGAGGGAATATATACAAGGTCACAATCAAAATCATAATTAGAGGATGTGGGCTGTCACATTTTTTTAAACTAGTAATCAAAAGTGATGTACCTCAAAATATGATGAAGATAAGTTTGAGTCAAGCAGGGCAGCTTGAGTATACCCAACCCTGCCTACAGCAGCTTCCTGCTAAAACAGGGGCAAGGAGGGAGAGGCAGACCCAGTGGAAAGATTCTGAATATCAAAAATCTCAGCCCCAAGGAAAAGCCATCAACTTTGTTGCTGTCTGAGACAGACAGAAATCCTCATGCTGCACCCCTTGGGCCAAGAGAGGTTATTGGAGGGGAAGCTGTTGTCCCACCAGACTTTGGCTGAGATACTTCACTGCAAGGCCGAACTGTGTTGTGTTTTATTTTATTTGCAAGTTTCGCTTTCTCCTTTGTAACGGAGCCGGTGGTGGGTGGTTTACTGTCTCAAGAAAGCCCAGAAACCAGTATGTACTGGGGAGTAGCACCGGTCCAAAGGGACCTGCTCTCCACGGTTAACTGAAGAATATGGGACTGAGAATTACAGTCTGCCAAGTCACTGATACTCAGCTCCCAGATTGGGGAAAACATCCCAGGAGGCAAGGACAAGTCCCACACCTGCACTGAGCAGGCAGGAGATTCACCGTCTTCATCTCTCAAATACAGAATTTTCCTATCCTTGATTAAAATAAAAGCTGTAAGTCCACAACAGAAGATGCAAGCATCAAAAAGATGCAACAAATACTTTTCCTTCAGGTTTAAAAATTAATACAGTTTTCAGAAAACATACTTTTTCTATACCAGGAACAGAAATCATTACCCTTTACACTGACTGTGATGTAAGGATCAATGCACTGCCCAGCATCTTTCAGACCAATTTTCTCTATGTTGATGGTGAGTAACGTCATCCCGGGTTCAGATGGCAATCTGGGTAGTAAAGTACCTGGAAAGAGCAAGCACATTAAAAACCCTTTAAGGAATCAGACAGTGGAGGCCTCGCTTATTCCCTCTACTGCTTGTTATCTTTCATGGAAGCTGCTGTTCTCCAAAGAAGGTCCAAAGCCCAAGGATTCCTGATAGTACAGGGCACTCGGGGAAAGTCTGTGTGCACAGACACACAGCAACATTGTACAGACCTACAAAGCCCACACCAAGAACCCCCTGAGACAGCCTCAAGTTAAATAAATCCACAGGGAACTGTCATGCCCTAAGAATAGGGTGGAACTTCTTTTAAAGTCTTCTTTTTTGCTCTCGTGCAAAATAACTCACGCATGGAATTCAATTCACATCATTCTTAAGAATCAAACTTGGGAGGCTGGATTCAATCTGCAGCTGCAGGAAGCTCAGACACTTAACCAGGAGTACTGACCCCACGAGTATGCCTTGGCCTCCCGTTGAAGAACGAGGAGGAAAATGGCACTGCTGCAAATCCCACTGCACAAAAGGAAACCAGAAGAGGTACTCCTAATTATCTAAATTCCACTGGCAAGGGCTTAAAGGAAGTAGGGAAAAGTAGTATTTGCATCCGTTCTGCTTTAAGGAAAGAATTACTAGCCCTGTATGAACAAGCTTTAGCATTGGGTATCTTTGCGCTCACAGGCTGATGTCAGTGTAGGTGAATCCCGGCAGCACTACGGAAGAGCGCAGCTGGCAGGAAATCCCTGTTTTACAAACTCACCAAAAGCTGCGGAATTCTGTAATCAGCAATGGGGCAGTGACTTCATGGTGAATTTAGAAGATGTTGGCAGGCTTAATTAAAGTCTGTCTCTGGTGTTAGATGAATAAGCACCAAAACAGAAAATGCTTAGACTCATGAGCAGGTTTCATTTAAAGTTTAGATTTTATTACTTAAAAAAAAAAAAAAAAAAAAGTTTCTTTTGGTAAGTCAAAAAGGACTTTTCCTTCAGCCGTCTTTTCCCCTCATGTTCTCGAAGGGCTGGAGAAGGGTTTCATAATGACTTCATGAGCACACCCCTNCACCCAACTCCTACCACTTTGAGATCTAACCAAAGTAATAGTTTCTTTTGGTAAGTCAAAAAGGAGCTTTCCTTCAGCCTTCTTTTCCCCTCATGTTCTCGAAGGGCTGGAGAAGGGTTTCATAATGACTTCATGAGCACACCCCTACTCAGTCTCCCATCATCAGCAAGACTTAAAATCACACCTATCAGACAGTACATTTTACCCCTGCCTTCGCTACTACACATGGCCTGCTGGTACCACACATCTACAGACGCTTCTAAACCTATTAGGGCAGAATTTGACCTACTGTTCTGGAGTAACAGGACAGACTACTAATCATAAAATGAGAAATGCTAAAATAAAATCATTATCAGTGCGTGCCAGCACAGCACTGAATAAAGAAGCACACAACCAGGAGACCTTCGCTGTTAGGGGCAGCTTGCCATTGGAGCAGCTCAATGTGGTCCAATTTTAGGACCAAAATCACAAGTACATGCGTAAATTTAGTGCAAGATTTTCCATCAAATACAGACACCACTGAGGCCACGCTATACTATTGCCAAAGGCTGCACGTCTTTATTAGCACAAGACTTCTAAAGAGCTATGTAAGACAGATCACCAATACAACCTTATCTTTTTCTGGCACAGGAGGCAAAAATATCAACAGACAGGCAGTTCTTGGACTGTTACCTGAGGTTGTGTTTGGAGGGTTGAAATTAAGAGCTAAATGAAGGATGTTATAGCTACATGGACATGATCAAAGAAATTACAGCATGTATTAAAAGGTTATCATACCTTCATTGGCTCCTGGGTTAGATGAATGGTGCAATGTGATAACGATGAGGTCATTCATGTAGAAGACAAGACCATGGTCAGTTAGACAATACAGTTATGCACTGTGGACTAAAGGCACATAGAAGCAAAGAGTGCAAGACGGTTTACCAATCCCGTACAGAAATTCTACTTGGATTTATGACGCTTGGCTTAGAAGGCTGCAAACTGTTTTGGTTTAAGCCTCCTCGTGCAGAGGAGACAAGAACTCAACATTGAATTAGCTGAGAAAACCACACAAAAATATACATTCAGCAGGGAAGATCTGTGTTATCAAAGTATTACAAAATCAACTGAGGGGTTTAAGATTAATACAGCTATGGGAAAGTTTATCTTACTGAAAAAAAAAAAGACAGAAAAGACAGATATGCAAGGCATGAAGGTTACAATGCAGCATAACAGTAATATTAGGAATTACTATCACTTCCTCTGAAAGCACGGAATTATCTGTAATTCTGTAAGAACATACATGCCTTGAGTAAATCTGTAAGACATTATATGCCTTGAAATACTTTCTTTCTGTTTTGTGTATCTTACTTATAGAAAAAGATTTATCTATAAACTTAACCTGTCTACTGTCAACTCTGATTCCTTCTTTAGCACATCCAAGGCCCCTAACCAAGCCCATTATATGGCTTCCACGGGTGGAACAGAGGATAACTGTTGGCACTAGAGTAAACGGTCACATTATTGATTCACCACCATTCCCGTGGTGAGTTACTCGAGATCTCTCTCACTTCTTTCACACCTCGAACCTTACCTAACCAGTGTGCTATAATGCAAAGAGAAAATCCCCCAGAAATATGCATCTCCTTCTTCCTCAAATTTGCTGCCTAGAGTTGTCAGCATCAAACAGCAGAGGTAGGATTTAATGCTAAGTTCCACTAAGGAAGGTCTAGAATTGTGCACATAAATATAGAGATAAACATATACTCAGAAGTCCAAATGAAATTTCCAACAGATGGAAAGATCTGTCAGGACAGACAGAATGCATCTTCACATATGCATGCATCATGACAGATTACAGAGAGAGGAATAGTAGACCTTCAGTAATGAAATACCACAAAATATCATAGCCCATTCATGAGCAGACTGGAAACAACCATAGATTCTGCATATCTGCATCAGTACAGCCACTGAAAAGTACTGTTTTTACCTGGTAAAATGTCAAAAGTTGAAGTTATGAGATGAATTCTACAGAATCAGTAGGTACAACCATTTCTACAAATGCTTCCCCATGGACAACAGCTTAAGGTAGGAAAATGAGGGCTACCCATCTTTATCCTTACCCAGCAGGGCTATATTCCAAGCTGTTGCCTCACCAGATAATGAAACACAAAACTAGAAAGCATCAACAAAACACATTCCCAGCAGAAGGTGATACTACTTTCAGGCGCAAAGAATGCCACAGTTTAAATGTGAAAGCATTTGAAACAGTTCCATAAAACAAGTACAGAGCCTAGAATGATAAAAAAAAAATAAGGACAAGCTACGTCAATTAGATGGTATAGTCACACAGATTATATAATTAGCAAAACAAAAATGTTTTCTTGAGGAATAAAAAAAAAAAAAATACAAAGCAATTTCAGGGTTCCTCAATAAAGCATCAGAGTTTCCATTGGAATGATGCTCCTCACATCCAAACTGATATATATAAAAAAAGAGTGGAGAAATATTGGCAGAACCTGCAGATCTACGGCAATAAGCTTTAAAACCCACTCTATTTTGGAATAATGCAAGAACATATCTTCTAAACCTACATAAAATCACTGATGGGGCATGATCATTAACACAAAACGCACACCGATGTCAACACGACAGGAGCTGTACAGAGAAGGATCATGCTGGAGCACGATACGTTGCCAGGCCAGTTCCAATGCCACTCTGCCAATGCCTCCTCGCTTCCTCTCCTAAACATAACCTATAAAAATGCTCTGCCTATAATTTAGCTGTAGAGAGACCCTCAATACACCAGGGACACTGCAGGCCGAAAGGCAAAAACACTTATGGGAGGGAGATTGGTGAAGCCCCAGTTTTCCTGCGGCATCCCCTTGGCATCTCCGCTCCTCTTGCCGCCTATCCAGTAATCGTAATCCTAGAAATTATATCTTGTCTGGTCAGGCACTGTCCCTACTATGTGTGATTGCTTCCCAAAGATAATATTTGTAATTTAAGTGATCTGATTGGAGCCTTGCATCTTCTTCTGCATTTCCTTTGCACACCATCATGCCATTATCTCAAGTCGTTTCCAATGCCTGACTTCATTTATGATTTTATCTATATACTGTTTCTCAGAGACACAACTCACACATCTCTACGTAGGCTAATGTCCCTACCTGGAACTCTAGTAGGAATAGCGTCTGGAGAACCCGCCCCAGCTCCTCCTTCTTCATCATCCTCCTCAAGTTCCAAATGTTCTTCTTCTCCAGGTGCTAATATCTTCCTGTAATATATTTGAAAAAGAATAAAGTGAGCCTGGAGATTGTGAGTTAGCATCTGGCCAAGTCAGCGTGTCAGGGAAGAGACGAAGCAGCCAACTTTAGTGTCACCCTGTGCTTCTGATTCGCTGCTTGCTGGAACTAGGGACCCTGGGGGAGGTTGCAGGAGCTTGGCCCAAACCAAGTGAGCAGAGAGTATGCAAAAAAAGGCTGTAATTTCAGAGACACCTATGAGCCTACAAAGAGCAAACCCTTCATTTTTAATGGCATTGAGATAAACAGAATCAACAAGTTTGTTCCAAAAGGAATTCACAATGTGTGTGATTCTAGAAATGTTTCAGATGTACACTAGTTCCCAGACCAACCTCTCTTTCAGACACTTATCTGTACATCCAGGGATGCCGTCCGTTCTCTTACCTGAGTGGGACAGGCTGAACATCAAAGGGGAACTCTTTATTATAAGTGAGGATATTCTTTAAGACTGTAGGGAATAAAAAAGAAAAAGTTGCTAAGAATCCATATCTGTAAATCAGGACTCATTTCACCACTTTGCACAGCTATGCCCGTTCTCAGGGCATCTCGACAAAACCATCAGGTCACACCAAGAAAACATCTGTCTCTTCATGTTTCAAACATCAGTACAGTGCTGCTCAAGCCCTACCCCCGTGGCATTCAGACCCGCTAACTGCAGTTCCAGTACATAATCACTACCACATTCACACAGCCAGGGAGGATAAACACAGCAGTAGCTAAAAGCATCGCGAGGAAAGGTTACAGCCCTGGGCTGCGGTAGCAATCCTTGGTTGCTATTCCAGGGAGGGTGGTGCTGTTACTGGCACCAGTTCCAAACAGACTGAAGGCTCCGAAATGGACACACGTAAGCTCACATACAGGCTGCACATCCAACAGCAGCTGTAGAAGTCCAGGGACGCAGGGAACACATACTATTCAGTAACTATTCAATATTTAGTTTTTAATGACTTCCAAGAGGGCCATGTTCCTCCCTTGTCTTCAGCAGTATTTGCCTAGTCATCATTTTAGGTTAAAGTACCCAAAAATGTGAGAGAGAGCTAGGGAGGAGGCAGACTCCTGGCAGATAGTGAGCACCTGAGATCACCAGAAGGGAGGAGTGGAAAAAGCCAAGTCCTCTCACAGAATCTCACTTTGTAACGAGCCCTCTCAGAGCAGGCTTTGGAAATGCCCCTTTATGCATTCCGGTTGATAACAAAGATTATTTCTGTAGCACCATGTGAGGGATCAGATAGTTGCTTAATTCTCTCTGGGCGCAGTACAGACATGTACAGAAAGCTTCAAGCTGCACTCAGTCAGAGATGTAACTGGTGGCATATTGAAAAATGCCAAACCTGCTCCTCTCCGGGAGGCTCCTACCCTGCAGAGCTGTGCGCAGAGATCCCCACATGCTGGTCAAGGACCACAGCCACCTCCCAGAAGGGAAGCAGCTGATCAACAGCAGGGACCGCTGGAGAGCACAGCTGAGGTTCAGGAAAGGAAGGGGATTTTATCACTCAGAATTCCCCTAGCCTGGGAGAGCTGCACCATGCTGGAGAAGGAAAGTGAAACTGCCCCAAAGAGAAAAATAAACGCTTCGGAAAATCTCTTGCAGAGCACAGACGGATTATCAAGCTGCAGCGTGGGCTAGAGAGGGCCTCCTGCTGCCTCTGTGCCCATGGTGTGCGCCGGCACCTCCCTTTGCAGCGACAACTGTGGCAGCCCGGTGAACAAGCTGGAGGCTTCCCAGCAATCCACACCAGCCATCACTAGAGGGCACAAAATAATCTACCAAAAGGAGCAACACAGAGAAAGCCAACAGCTGCAGTGCCTGAGGGCTGTCTCAGCTCAGTGCTGTGTGTACACACTGCTTAATTACCAATAGAGAATAATTTTGCCAAGTCTCACTACTGGGGTTTATCATCAAGTGTGCCTCTCTCAAACAGATGTGAGCAGGACAAGTACTGCAGTTGCAGCCTTCAGTCTGCTGAGATACTTGGTCAAAGGCTCTCATAATAAAGCTACCCGATGCTAAAACAGTGCAAAAAATCACTCTCTTAGGGGGAAAAGAAAATCTTCTTTCGCTTATCACAAATCAGAATTTCAACTATTTAAAATAACCAGACACAAGAAAAACACTAGGTTATAAGGTAAGACTCTCTGCTGAGACATTGCATAAGACACCCAAGCTACTTTTCATTATTTTTGTTCTACCTTCGCACACCTCCCCTCTTGGGAAGGAGGAGACAACGCTGCGGCCGAGAGCCCAGCCTCGGCGAGCTCTGCATGCTGGTAACTCCAAGGTCAGAATTAACAGGCAGATCCCCGGGAACGTGTCCTGTATTTATGCTGGCTTTCCCAGGAACAGCTTTCCTCAGAGGCTTTTCAGCAGGCTTACGTGCAGAAGCTCCTTTCCAATAACAACATTTCTTTTGTTGTGTCGGACACTATCACTTTCTTATTGTTGTGCTTTTTTTGTTTTGTTTTAAAAATCAGCAGCAGTTTTTTTCTTGAAAGATGTCAAACAGGAATATCGGCATGAGCAATATGACCATTAACTGTTCATTTGGCAAAGACTACTGTCCATTTAACTTTTTTTTTTTTTGTGATAGCCTATGGGATATGCCTGAATAATAAGTAGATGATGCACAAATCAATTCAGATCTCATTTCTCTTGTAACACACAGTCACACATACACGGACTAAGAGCTTTGGAACTGGTCACTCAGTGGCTGGAATTATTGTACCTTTGAAGAGACACTTAGATGGTTTGTGGCAATCATAAAATTACGTGGAGGCTGCTGCAGGAGGGACAGTCCTATCCTCGCTCTGAATTCATGGTCCAAACTGCACTTTTGCTGAGCATTAAGTCTCACAGAGGACACCAAACAGGCTTGGCAAAAAGACACTGGTTTCCAGCTAGATCACAGCCTGATCCACTCCATCCTGCTCGTACACGAAAGCCAGGAGTGGTATATGGGATATCACAACCCAGCTCTTTTTAATGCGTAGGAACACCACTGTAAGCTTTCACAAGGAAAGGATTTGCAAGATCCCGTGGACTAGCAATGTTCTCCCACAGTGCATTCCCAAAATAGCTATTTGTATGCACCCTTCTCTAGTATTATTCTAGCACAAAGGATTTAGTGACAAATCCTAAAAATAAACAAAACTAGACAACTGTTTTACTTCACATGCAGCATGAAATGCAAGCTTAACAAGTAGAAAAACTATTATGGGATGTGGAGCTGCTGGAGAGAGT
>VWPW01000105.1:0-55067 GCA_013389825.1 Crypturellus undulatus
CCTTCTTTCAGGTAGTTGTAGAGACCCCTGAGCCTCCTCCAGTCAAAATAACACCACCTCCCTCAGCTGCTCCTGATAAAGTCTCTGCAGTCCACACACTGTAAGGAGACTTGTCTTCTCTTTCTCATTCCAGCAACTTCTCTTCTAGAGCTCTGGCTTTTCATTTATTGCACAACCCTCAAGACAATTTTTTTTTTTTTTTTGGAAGGGCTGCTCTTTAAAGTAACATAAATGTTTATCATAACAGTTATGATATTTGCAACTCTTTTGAGAGCTGCCGGAAGGTGTTCACGGCAGTGAAGATCGTGCTCACGGCGGAGAAGATCATCGATCCGTATTCATTCAAGTACTGGGTGCAACAGTGGTAGGCAAAGGGTGCAAGATAGACATAGTGGATATGGTTGTTGTGCTTTTATGTCACACACAAAGAGAGTTTTTGATGCAAAAGGTAGATTGATGTGATACGCCTATATAACAGCGCTATTCTATGGATAATGAAGTACTTCACAGGGAACATGTTGCACTTATGCTTTGAGACTTAATGAGTTTGTTGTGCTGAGTTAAGGGTACGACTAACCAGTACATACTGATTTTATCTAATTTTATAGACTGCAGTATATAAGGGTTCATTTCTTTGCCAAATGAAATATCAATTTAAATGTAACTCTCTGTGTTTGCTACTTTGGGGACCTGAGATGAGCCTTTTAAATGGTTTGTATAGATTGCTTAGCTACTTAATAAAACCCTTTGGCATTGCTACAACTTCACATTTCTCGCAATTGAATGGACAAATGCAAAGCACTTAAACACAAATGCAGTGCTTTTTATGCTTATAAATATGAACAAAATATTTCAGAGTGCTGTAATCAGTCTTGCAGATTGGAAATAAGAAGTAAATGAACTCTTACCCTATCAAATAAGATGCAATATGAAAAAGTATAATGCAAAGTAAAATTGAAGTTCAGGCAACTTTAGTGGTAAAGGCACCAACTACCTGAGAAACTCTCCTTCCTTTTGTTCTTTCCTTTCCTATCTTTCCCATGTACATGGGAAACAACTGTGCTGGGGTTGTTTGTCTGTCAAGATTCTCTGAGCTACGGACACAATCAGCTTTCACCTTAGAGTCTGCAGGCTACAGTGCTGTGATGCAGGGGATGGACATTTCTTGTGCCTTGTTAAAGACTTGCAGAAGTAATCACATTGTTAGCATCGTGTGTATTGGTGCTTGCACTGAGCTGTGCCCAGGGATTAGAGCACTTCAGTGAACTTTGGGGATGCAGAGTCATTCCGAGTATGGCGCTTCATTAGTTTTCGGTACTACTTGCTTGGTACTTTCTGCTGTCTTATATTCATGGTGTTATTGTCTGTGCTTTGTTTTCTTCTTTTACTGCAGCAATGCCTTTGTACTCAGTATTAGGGCATGGAGTCTGTTTTTGAAGACATTACTTGTTTTTAAAGTGTGTTTCTCCCACACTTCTTATACATAACAACATCATTTGTTGTATTCAACCTTTTCTTATTTGTGAACCTGGGCTTATTAGGGATGTAAAGAAACGCTAGCAAGGAAACAACTCAGCACATAAAGGAAATTTTTAATGTTTTTTCCCTCTATCTTTTGTATTATATTTTTTAGAAAACAAATATATTTGATATGGAGTATTACTGGGGCAACATGATTCTATTAATATTCTTTTGTTTTGTTTTTGGTTATTTTTTGCTTTTGCTTTTTTTCCAGACCACCAGAAATGTTGATATTTCAGAGGTATCTAAAAGAAATCATGGTATTTCAAGCTACTGTGCAGAATTCTTTGAGTCTGTGCAAAGGAGCTTTTTAGGAGACTAACACAGAAAATCTGTCTTGTTACAAAGATGAATCAGAAGTTGTCTATCCCAGCCAACCTAAATGGAAAAAAAGATTCTTCCATATGACAAGTTTTCAAGCTCTACTTCTTGCAAGAAATGGGCTGGGCTAAAACCTGGAGAGGTGTTGCTAAGTAATAGAAAAAAACTGCAGCTTGTTTGCTTAGCTGTAGACCCGACCCTACTCTCCTTTGCCCACTTCTCCTGAAGCTTGAGACCCACTGAAACAGCCAAAAGCAGGGTCATCTTCACCGAGATTTCACAGTGATAAGCAGTTTAGCTGCAACAGGTACTGTGAAACCTGATCTGAAAGGCCCTGTTGAAAAAACAGAAGAAACTATGAAAGTCCCTGTTACAAACACCCACACCTGTTCCCGCTCCTCCCTCTCACATGCAGCTCCCCATCCCTGTGATATTCTCCAGGGAAAAGGTATTTACAGAAAAGAACAGATTTCTGGTGACTTCTTTCAAGTGAATTTTTTAAAGCAGTTAGTGAAAAAAAAAATTTGGTTTGTAACAATGACCCAATTCGAGTTTGGGTATGGAAGCATAAAGCATGATAGTTTTAAGGATTGTGGCAATTTTTAAAGGAAAAAGTAGATCTTCAGTCTTGATTTGAAAGAAGTCCTAGAGCCTGTGGCCACCTCAAAGTAATGAAAATACCTGACTGACTTCTTACCTTTTTTTCTTTTTTTTTCCTTTGTATACCACATTGTGTACCATACACCATTTTCCTTGTGTACCACATTGTATTGTGATAATGAAACTCATAGAGAAAATCTCACAGAGATTATGTAATTGAGAGTTCAGCAATGTATCTTCCTCCTGTAATGTACACTTCCACTGTCAAATAGCTGATTTTAGAGTCTAATACCACCACAGCTTGGTAACTGCTTTCTTTGTGACTGGAAGAGAAGTTTATTCAAGACCACTTTGATAACTCTAAAAGGGAAATTCTATTTATGCCTAAAGGCACTGAGATATTTTTGTGAAGATCAACAATATTAGATTTTCTCAACAATTTTTAAGGAAAAAAAATTATTAATAATCTTAGTGTCTTTTTCTACTTTTTGTAAGAAGTGTTCTCCATATAGCTTATACAGCACTGTGTTAAACACTTCTACTATAGAACCTATATAGGAAAATTAAGGTTCCAGTCTGCAGTCAATAATTCATAAATCTACAGAATTTAAAACACAGCTCTTTAGACTGAAGGCTTTTATTTAAAATAAGTTTCAGAAAATGACACATGATTGGTAATATCCTAATGAATGTTTGTGAGATATAGTCTGGGTGGAAATCATTTAAAATGTTGTCTCTAATAAGCAGTAAATATAGAGTAAATTAAGTACTGGGAATTAGATCTGAACCTGATCCTTTACAAAAGGGATCAATTGCTCTCACGGTAGTTCAATCCATGAATTTATTCATTTAAATGAATAAAATTATATTCATGTATTAGTAGAGTAAATGAGAAGAAAATTAGTACTTGGCATTAAATGGATCTTCAAACTTATAAATGCTTTGAGTTGATGTTAGAAAATCTATTTGATAGCTGAAAATAAGAAAACATAATGATGAGAAAAAATATTTGGACACTAAGAATAATCAATATCTTGGGCAAGTAGGTTCCCATTTACCATTGACATATGTGGAAATGACAACCCTAGAAGCATAGATTTTAACAAAAAATGAAAAAAAAAATCATTTCAATATTGACTGAAATGGCAGCATAAAACTCTGATTATTTTTTTTCTGGAAAAAGATATATTGAAATTAGTGAACACAGAATCTAAAGATTAATATGAACTGTCATTCCTTATAATTGGTCATATTTGATAGATTATATGTATGAACATGAGGCTGTACTGTGGTGTTTTGAAGATTCTACACTGTTGAAGAATAGGTTATGACTTTTCAGAGCCCAGAGTTATAGGATGATTTAAACTGGTGTAAAATTCAGAGAATGATAATCTGAAACATATTTTGAAATCATTTGGCTTTGGCTATATATATATATATATACATATGTGTGTGTGTGTATATATATATATATGTGTGTGTGTGTGTGTGTGTATATATATGTGTGTATACATATATATATATATATATATTTTGGTGGGAGGATTTTGGCTTTGAATTCCTTAGTCAAGTTGCAGTAACTTCCAGAAGTGACTACATCCAATAAAGGATAACAAAGATCCTCACTTTACTATTGCACTCTGTCACATTATGAAGTTGTCATAACATAAGCAGCTGGATCATAAGAACTGCTGTGTCAGCAGTGTTAAGAGATCTCACCTATACCTGGTCTGAAATCTCATTGCTACAATAGGCTGGTATTACTGAAGGGATGCAGAGTGCAAATATAGTGACATATTCCATCATCCTAGTATATACTTGTGTTGTAATGCAAGTTCTCTGAATCCAGCTGCTGACCTGAGAAATAAAGCTTCCCTGGTGCAAATTCCTCTCAGAGTTGCCAGGCTGATCTGATTGCCATAGGAGACAATTAAATGACTCATAATAAAAATCATTTTCAGTTGCAGGAATTACAACTCGGGCCTGAGGACCAATAGCGCAGTGACACACCACTGAGGCTTCTGACTCTCCAGGGTCCCAGATCTGCTGAGGTTGTATTATTTTTAAAATTCAGCACAACTCATTGTCTGGAATAGCAAAAATACACTAGAGAGTATTATAGGGAAAAAAAAAAAAAGAAGCCACATAACTTGCACTGGAGTAATTTTCAGTAAAATTGTAAGGGTTTACTTTCCAGTTTGCTCCATGCCACCATCTGACTCCATTTTGGGTTAAAACTTAAATGAGAATACAGAAAAGTAAAAAAGTTTTAAAAAGAAATAAAAGAGTTTATAGGCATATATTTAAAGATTGCTGTTCCTCAAAAGCAACATAAACAAAATGTGATTTAGTGGAGTTTGATTGAAAAGAGAGAAAAAAATAAATAAAAACTTGCCAAGGCTGCATGCCAACCCTTGGGAGAATGGTCACGATGATCACTGGGGCATGTGAGAAATTGTTCCCCAGCATAGTCAGGAGTGAGAGGTTCAATTAAAAGCCTAACTTTGAATCTACCTCAGAGAAGTCTTGCTCTAGTGCGTAGCTTCCGTAAGTTAAGGTTTGACTTTTTGTCACCCTTTACTGCTCTAAGCCTTGCAACTCTGGCCACTCTTTCCTCCCACTCCCTGCAATGAGTGTAGTATCTAGTGTTCATCAAGGCTGGATCATCCTGCTGATCAGATTAAGCAAATGCACCTACATCTCTGCCTTGGTACCTGCAATTCCTGTCCCTCAGTGCCAGCATGACTCCCTCAGCAGTACGACATCCAGTCATCCCACCACCATCTGTCTGCTGGGGAAAAACTCTCAGCAACTAGTTGAGAAAGGTGCACCTCAAAGAAAGACAGGGTGTGTGTGCACGTAGCCAACTCTCCAGATCGTTTGCGTTTGGGATCTGTTTGTCGTGGTGCTGAGTGGGCTGGCTGCCCTGACACCATTTGCGACCTAGTCAGAGCAAACCGATGTATTGCTGTGGGAGCAAGGATGGCATAAAGGAATGTCACAGATGGATGTCAGAAGTCAAGGGATTTTTTAGAAGAACCTTTTAAAACTCTGAGAGCCTATCGCTGCAGTGAGTTCTGAATATCGTGAGATGAAAAGCAACATTGTGTGTATTAGGAATATTGAGAACATAACGCATATTGTGTGTGCAACTTGTTTTCTGCTGTGTAATATTATTAGGAATTAGCTATGTCTGTCTTATTAAAGAGGTTTTAGAAAATGTCAAGTTACATTCAATAAGAGATAAGCTATCTGGGAATTTATTCAACAGACTTTGTTTTGAAAAAATCTGTTGAGAAATTATTCTCAACAGTTTTAGGAACTGCTGTTATTGTGTGCATATATGCTTCTGAAAAAAAAGCCCTTAGAAAATACCTGAGCAGAAAGTGAAGAACAGAATCAGTATAATTTTAATAACAGTAATTTCTAAGAATCAAAAGTAGGGTGGTACAGTGTTTTTATTATTCTTGTGTTTTTCTAGAGTGGGTGTTTCAAACTGTATTCTCTCTCTCTCTCTAAAAATATATGGTAACTGCTAAAGCAAATATATTATTGTGAAAAGGTCAGCTGATATTAATCTGTTACCTAAAAAATACTGTTATAAATGTACAGAAGCCAAAGTAGACGGCTTCCTACTTTCTAGTTACGTTTATGTCTGTTCAAATTCTCAAACATTGACAATATTTCTGTTTCCCTTAATAGACCAGTCATCCATAGATATTCTCATTTTATATGAATTCTTCAGGTTTTTAGAGTTTATGGAAGACTAAAGCAACCAGATGTAAGCTGCATGTAGGAATTTGCTAAACTTAATTTTTAGTAGAATTCTAACTCTACTATGTTTATTCATTTGAAGTTCTGTTCACCTTGTGAAAGGTCACAGTGAATGGTGATGCAAAAATACAGATCTGTGGTGGATGGTAAAGCTTAGCCCTTCAAGTGAAAACTACCCACTTACTGCGAAACAAAACCTAAGCATTGGTTTCTAAAACTGTAGCTAGGAATTAATGTATTTAAGAAAAGTAATTCTAGGAGAGTGTTGTGAACAGAATTGTGGAAAACAGTCCATATATAGAGAGATTAGTTCCTTTATCTGTATATGTTCCCAGGTGGATGTTAACTTATATTAGAAAACACTTTCTTTTTCTAAGAACTGTTCTGAGGCATTTAGTAGTCATAAGGAATTGAGTTTGGCTGGTGTGCAGTTTTCAAGCAGTGCTGCAGTGGCCAGTGGTCTGCACAGATCATGCTGTGGAGCTGATGATCCTTGCAAAATGCTTGTGTAAAACAAGTGGTCCTTCTTTGTTTCTGATAGCTAAATTGCATCTAAAGATGCTGTAAAATCATACCTTAATTGTGTAAGTACCTGCAGTGGCTGTCAGAAAGAGGCCACAACCTCCTATGATTTAAAGTCAGGCCAGGAAGCTATCCATTCAGTTAGGAGTAGGAAGGAATATATCTACAAAATGTGTGTATAATGTACCATGAAAAACCGTGAGAACTTAAATACATAGGAACCATATTCTGAATATAATGTAATGTTAAATAAGTTATTTCTTTAATAGTTTATTTTGCTTTTTATTTTCAGAAAAACAATATAGTAATTAATGAAGACAGTTATTGGTTCTTGACTTTTACATTGTTTGATGAGTTTAATGGAGTTACTTGATCAAAAGAGATACACTATGTATTCAGAAAAGAAAAAGTGCAGCATGAGCCTGTTACTGAATTATTCTTTAGAAAGCCTTCACATTCTTGAGTTTATGTGGTGGACACAAAGGTCAAACATTGATACAAGCAATTTATGATTGCATTCATTACTGTTTGAAGCAAAAAGTTTTATCTAATTCAATCAGCTTGAGAGAAGATTAATTTTTAGCCCATTTACAGAGTTCATTTCACTCACAATGAAGTCGCTCACAAACTCCAAAGTTTCAATAATAGCATAACAGGTAGGTAGTTAGCTTTGCTTTTTAAGTGTCTTGCAGAGGTGACTGGGCATTAGAAGCTCTTTTGACTAAGCATTATCAATCTGGCCTTGGAAAACAACTGCACTCCCTATGCTGAGGGCATCCGTGGTGTGTGTGACGCAATAGGATGCAGCTGTAGGTGCTTCACTTCACTCGCTGCTGTAGGGAATGGAGGAGCAGTAACCAGAGAAACTCTCCTCAGGAGAGCAGATGGCACTTCTTGCTGCAGTACCATACCCTGAGATAACGTGCTCATTGTTGTAACGTGCTCTTGGATTACTTTGTATTTTTTAAGTCTTTCCATTGAAACTAGGAGTGATATGAAACTGTGGTGCTGATGCAATGGAGAGCAAAGGGAAAGGAAAAACTCATATTCCAGAAGTAAAGCTACTATTCCTTTGTTCCATGAAATGTGTGGAAAGATGAGGCTGTTTTGTTCCTCTGAAATAAGTACCTATCTTTGGAAAGGGAGAACTACTGGCTTTTTCAAAGTGTGCCTCCCTTGAGCATGCAAAAGCCATGGAATTTGATGAAAAAAAAAAAGAAAGATTGGCTTTAAGGTTGTGATTTTTAAAAATAGTAGTCCATTTGAGGAGTATGTTTGTTTATGTGCTTTTTGACTTACTTAGTCCTCTGGGATTATCTTGCAACTCAAACATTTCTCCACAGTCAAAAGGGAGAGAGAGAGGTACTTAAAAATTGAAAGCTGAGTTTTTCCTGAAATGACTTGTTTCATCAGATATAAGCATAAAGAAAGTGCGCAATACAGACTAAAACCAGAGGAGTTAACCACACTATTTTTACTCTTCTTTATTTTCTTGGATTATTTCCTCTGTATCATCTTGTTCACCAGGGAGAGCAAGGATATGAGGAAATCATATTTAGAATTTAGTCTGTGTTTAAAGTGAACAAAAACTTGTTGCATTTTTTCTTCCTCATGAAGCATTTTTTTTTAGAGATGTGAAACCTGTATGACAACTAACAAGAAGATAGCTTGTGATTCCTCCTGAGTTAGGACTTTGAGCTGTATATTATTTACAATGGAACAAGAACGTTTCAGCAGATAGATAGGGAAAAGAAAGAAAAAATTAGTGGAGAAACAACATCAGGATCTCAAGGGCTATTCATTGGGAAAGGGGGAAAGATAAACATGCATTAAAGATATAAAATAGATTAGAGGGAAATTAATTGTATGGGACAAAGAAAAAAGGTTGAGTGAAGCTAGAATCTAAAGATAATACATAATGATTGACATTTAGAAAGTGAAGAGGCATATTATAGTTTTGAGTTTTTTAAGGTCTTATAAGGGGTGCTACTTTGCCAAAATTAGTATTTCTATTAAAGTGAAAGTTCAAGATGAATTGTTGACTAAAAAGTCTCAGAAAAGAGATCATTTCAGTGCCCAGTTTAAGAACATGCCATTTCTAAATATTTTCTGTGTGTTACTTAAACTATAAAATATCGTGTAGTTACTTTAAAAAGTAATATTTGTCCCATAAAATTAATTTCCCTCATGAAACAAGCAAGGAATGGGAGAGTGACAGAGGAGGACATTTTTTTTTTAGATATGTGATTTAGATATGTGATATGAGTAAACCTTTTTTCTAACAAAGGTTTTCTTCTACCAGAAGGTACAGATGAGGGAATGTATGTGTTTTGGTGGCACTCCAATGTGGGTTTCTGATCAGACTTGATGATCACACAGTCTTGCCAGACACTTTATTTTACCTCCAGGACATCATATAAGGACTGGATTCTCAGAATTCAACAATTTGCCATGAGTTGCTCTTACTTGCTGTGCAATGCATAAAACAAAATTGGTGAGATAGCTAAAGTTGTTTTCATTTTTCTTTAGTTTGCGAGATTGGCGAGTGCCATAATTTGAGACTTAAAATAGAACCAGGTTTGCTTTAAAATCAGTTATTCCCCCCTGCCTCAAGAACTGCAGGATGTAGCACTGAAGGAGGTTTACAGATAGAAGTGATTATTTTTTGTGTGTCATGAGACAGCAGATGATGTCCTGCTGTCACAAGATGGTAATAGGCAACAGAAGACAAGTGTATGGGCTAATACTCTACAGACACAAGACTGTAGCATTTTGAGGTTCTTTGGATGCATCTGCTTCCCCCAAAATACTGAATAGATTACTGACCCCATGTAGAAGAGGAAGTAAGGGAGACTGCTGGTTATATTGTTATCCTCATTCTGCTAGTGGCCAGGACAGGCCCCTCAATTGCCAGTTTCGTGCCGCCGCAGGACACTAGCCCAACTCACTCCATGAGTGGTTTGCCATTTTTGGTCTACCAGAAGTATCACTTAGAAGGGCTGAGTATGCTAAAATTCACTTTATGGAGTTTACTCATTTGCCAGAAGAAAAGAAAAAATTAGATGATATGACCATAAATGAGCACCTAGCTTCAGGAATGCCTGTGAAATATACTGCGGATCAATCTGGACTAATCCAAAAATTCATAGTATAACATTTCAAATCACCTAGATAAATCAGCTATGAGAGACATAGTGTTTCCTTTGAAATACTTGATTTTATATCACAGAGATATACTATGTTATTCAATAATTATGTAATAGTGGCATCCAGAGACCTTTTTTCTACTAAGTGTAAATACAAACGGCTTTGAGCATGGCCCTTTTCCAGTGCACTATTTTCAGGATGTTTTTGAGGATAAATAAGGGGTTCTGAGAAAAGCCCCCACCAGTTAATGTTTCCTAGGTGAAAACAACTTTTCATGCCTCAGATCATGAAGACATATAGCTTCTCTTCCTCTAAAATTCTTAAAAAATAGATTTACTACTACACATCTCATATTGGTGTTATTCATATGCCTTTCCAATACTTTTAGTCTTTCTAAATTTATGTTTTCTGTAATATCAGCTGACAGTGAATTTCACAGTGTGATTGTACATTGTGTGGAAAATGATTTTCTTATTGATTTTATGTTTGCTAACCACCTTCCCATTGCTATGACTATGTGTTGCTCTTGCACTGTAAAACAAGACGAATAGAAATTTTAGATTTACTTTTTCTATGGAATCCATAATTGTACATGTTTTATCGTATTCTCTTTTGCTGTTGTTAATGAAGAGTTACAGTTTTCATTTAAATATTCAGTGAGGTGTCCTGTATCATTTGTATTGCACACTTCTGAATAACTTTCTTCTGCCCTATTAATTTTGACTAGGTCATGGTAATCCAGTGAGGGTAAGCCACAATTTCTATTTTGTATTATAATAATTTTGGCATTATTTTTCCTTGCATTCTTCTGTAATCTTAATATTTTATCTTAGATCTAATTACTGCTGTACAACAGATATTCATTGACTAACATGCAACGATTCTTTCTGATCTCCAATTGGTACTTTAAAACCTTAAGGTGATTAAGGTATTTTGCTATTTCTTCTAACATGTTTCATTTGCTTTCATTGGCATTCATTTATCACTATGACTCACTCCACTTGTTTGGGTCTTTTGAAATCTCTTCATATTGTTTTCTGATTGCCATTCAACTATTTTTGTCAACTTAATACCTTAATATTTCCTATTGCCAATCTTCTAGATCATTTACACATATATTAAACAATACCAAATTTGGTAGAGAAGAAGATGCATAATCAAGTTTTAATGATGCAGTTTGGCTGTTGAATCCCCTGTTTTCACTACCAATTCTTAGTTACTGACTGACTGATGAAATATTTTGTCTTTTACCTCAAAATTACCTAACCTTTCTAGTTGGCTCTTCTATGGGGCACCTATCAAGATCTTTCAGAATATTAAATATTTCCAAAGGTTTAGCTTGGAACTAAACTGTGGAGCAGGCAACACATGCTTGGTTCTGTTTTGATTTCCATCCTCCATTTTTACTAATATACTAAAGCTATTAATTTCAAAAATAGGCCAGGAAAAGAGAAAAAAAAAACCTTACTAGATTTATAGCTTTATATATAACTAAACCATGATTTATTTAAGTAGTTACTGTAATAAATGAGTTGTTTCAAAGGGAATATAAGTGCATATTTAAAAATAAGTGTACATATAGACCTTGTATCTCTAAATCATTATACAGGATACAAATAAAGAAATAAAGAAATGTACAAACATTTCCAAAAATGTCTATTTTGGACCTCTGTATAACAGAGACAGAAAAAGATTATGCTTGTGTTTTGCCTTATTAGACATCGTCAGGGAAACTGAGTAAAACTGACAGAAAAGGGAAAGATAGAATGGACAGACCTTAACTGCACTTTGTTTTTTCCCTCAGTACGGGAAACATGCTTATATGACACCTTCTGTTCCCCTCATGTTGACTTAAAGGACCATATTCGTGTGGTCTAAATCTTACCTAATTCCCCTATCTTATGTTTCTTGTTCTCTAGAAATATGACAAGGTCATAAGTATACTGGTTTTACTGAAATGTGAAATGCAGGATTATAGGGGAAAGAAGGAGCATAAAATAGATTATATGGATATTGTGTCAGGCTGAAGGATAAGATGCAGGATTTTGAAAATACTGGGGAATGGCGCACAAATATGCATTTGTGGAAAAAAAAATGAAGGAAGAAAAAGAGAATCAGATGATTCCAGACTAGAAAATGATTCCAGAAATGATGAATGGGTCTTGATAATTGGTTGTTGTTCTACCTCAAGAGGGCTTCTTACAATTCTTGTTTATCTTGCCTTGATATTCTTTTTGTAATGAATAAGACAAAAGTTATTGAAATCAATGAGAAGAGGTTCATTCTCTCATATGTTGGCATGAGTCTTAAGAGATTAATACAAATAATAAATCTTTTCTCAAGAATTTTAGAATCTAAGTTAGACCCCAATATAATAAAGGGGGAAAAAAAGGAAGTTATGTTGAAATGATGGAACTAAACTAGACATGTTTAATGTAAACATCTCTGCACTGGGTAGCTGTAATGTTTTTTATTCTGTTAAAAATGATCCTCTGAAGCATGAGCTTAGGCACTGTTTCCTTGTACAGGAAAGGATCTAGAAAAGCAGCTTAAAAATACTAAGCTAACATCATTTTTCCCTTGCATCTTCACAAGATCCTTGTTATTATTTTGGGGATATTACTATCTTTGTCACTGATGCTCATATTGATTGAAGTCGCTAAAAGGTCTGTATGCTTTTTGATTAATTGACCTTGCTTACATATTCTCTGCTTAGGTGCAATAGGGAAATGTTTCACCTGAAGCTTAGAAAAATCTTTTTTTTCTTTTTTTTTTTTAATATCACCCTGTATTGTTGTGAAAGTTTGATAATAATGGGATTTTAAATAAAAGAATTGCTTTTCTTTCATACTTCTTCTAGGCCATATATTCTTTAAAACAGTAGGGTATTTATTGTGATTCATTTCTATGGCCTTGTCCATAAACTCCATAAAAATGCAATAGAACTATGGTTCTGTAAAATAAGTAACAGAATCAATTGCAAAGATTCTTGACCTACATAAATAGTTGCATTGTGAGAAGTCCCTCTGATATTAATATGAAAATACAGATCCCAGAAAGGGTGGAAACCTTGTTTAGGTTCATGCTATCCTATCTGTGGAAGTCATACCAGGTCTAAAAGGTGGACCTTCAAGAGAAGAGGGACTGCAGCTTGGTTGATGAATGACTGGATGGGGAGCAGGTCTTTCTCTAGAAAAAGAAGGAGACATTCCAGTGAAATTGCTTGTCACCATCTCTTATCTGCTTCTATTAGGGAAAAAGCAGATGCAATCTTCAGCAATTCTGCAGCTATACATTAGAACTGTGGAGAGGCAGTCAAGGGCCTGCTGCTTCTTTCTGTCCGCCCAGGGAGCTGCCAGAAAATCCTCTCTGTGGAACTGAAATGGAGGAGAAAGTCATCAGCTAAGGCTTGTAAAACTGCTGTGGGGGGAAAGCCCTTAAGCTAAAGTGTTTGCTGCTACCAGAGGCTGTTTTTGTTTGTTTGTTTTGTTTTTGTTTTATTGTTGTTGCTTCTTTTTTTTTTTAGTAAAGATTATATAGTTACATGGTTTGAGTTCATCTGATGTCATTGATTTTGAAAAGAAGAATGATCTAGAATATAAGTACTCTGCAAGACCCTTTAATCCTACCATTTCTAGTTCAGTGTTCTTGAGAGCGCATTTTGTCAAGCAGAGAGAACTGGCAAATCTAAGAGGGTTTCTTTTTTTTTTTTTTCATTTGAAGGTTTTTAGGGACGTTTTTTATGGCCCATAGAGAGCAAATAAATGATATGAAGCATAAAGCATGCAGACTTCTTCCCCAACAGCAGAAACTGTGGCAGGAGGTAGACAAAAAGATGGGTTATATTTATTCTCTTTGCTTCTGTTTTTTACTTAGCTACTTCAGCTACAGCTATTGAAGGACTCATATTTTTTTTCCATTCAGAATGAGTGCTAAACAATTCTAACAAATACATAGTTCAAGATGAGACCAGTTCACTAAGTGATGTCTGATTGTTCCTTGGGATGGTGAAGAGTTCTGACTGTATTCTAATGGGTTGATGATAGATGTATACAACAAAGCTAACAATAGAAACCTTTATTCATACTGAAGAGTAGGGAGGTGGGTGAGAACTGGATTTGTGCTGATAATTGACAGTAATTAAGAGGAACACTCACTATCCCTTCAATAACCCTTGGAGTTTTTCTCACGTTCTCTTAAAATCAGCACAGGTTGCACCCTTGATGGCAGTATGCCTAGAAACTGATATTCACAGCACCTGCAGTATGGTTCCAGCAGTGTGGTTCCTGCACATTACTTTTGGTGCTGATTATCAGACAGTAGGCATACTGATATGGCATCTCTGTCTTAGTTACTTGTCTGTGTCCAGGCTAGTTTTCCTACTTGTTGTGCTGTTGTGCCAGCATGAGCTGAAATCAGATTGCTATTTTTGCCTTTTTCACAGTGCTGTGCAGATACTCAGTACTGCCATCAATGTCATTTGGACTTTATTTTCTAAAAGCAAGCCACAGCCTTAGTACGATTAAGTGGACGGTACTCCTGTAGCCTGGAGTGAAAGGTGACTGACAACCTGCTCAATCTCCAAAGGTCTGATGTGCTGTCTGTTGTCCTCTTCACTCACATCGACCTGCTACCCTATATTTTTTTTAACATTTTGGAAGTTCTGCTGAGTCACATGAAAGATCATAGCTAAAACCATTTCAAGACACATTGTTCAATCATCATCTTACACTAAGGTTTATATCACTTTTGATCTATATTTAAAGTCATAAATAATTACACATATTACAGTTGCTCAGTATGACACTAGTTGATGTTGGCAAGAACTGTGGATATGTTACAGTTTTACATGAGGTTTCAAACGAACATCTGAGCTTTTATAGATGCCTTTCAGAAAGCATAGATTCCTTTAGAACTAAAATTAAACTATATTTATATGTAAAAACAATAATTAAAAGTTGTTTAACAAAGAGCTAAAGACATGTTAAGGGTCTTACTTTGTGGTGTATAAGACTCTTGAAATGAAGAATTTGCTACTTTGTTTGGGAAACTGCTAGTATGTGTAGTTTGCACCCTAAATATATTAAGAAAAAGAGCTTATCCTTCTTTTTTTGCATCCAAAAGGATGCATTAGAACTCTTGCCAACCCAATGAAAGAATTAGACATGTAAATTACAGTTTGTGTCCATATGAACAGTGTTTCTGTGATTACATTTGTTTTGTTTCAGCAAGCTGCAAATTTAATGCTTGCATAAAAATATATAAAAATAATGGACTTTTCTCCACCCGTTTCATCCAAAGACCCAGTGCTCTAAGCAGGTACAGAGAACAGTTGTCATCTATAGCTGGCGATCTGAACAGTAGAGATAGAGGAATGAGAGGAAAGGAAATGCAGAGCATATCTAAAATATATAAAATTCAATAATAAAGTGGCATGTACATGTAAACAATAGAGAGTTTGCTACCAATACAGCCTTTTTATTCCTCTCATGGCAGATCCCATATCTAGTTTAAAGAACATAAATTCACAGCAATCTGTAGTTGAGTTATGCTCAGATCCAAGGGATCCAGGGTACTGTTGGGTACTGCAAGTTTGTAACATGTTCTGGACCCAGGAACTTTTCATGTCCCGCCTAGTGTAGCATTGCTTCCAGTGTGCACTCTGCATGACATCAGAATGGGCATCTGGCTCAGGATGTCACAGGGAGCTAAAGTACCTGAACTGCAAATTATGTGGGATCATGGGATATAAATTTGTCCCAGGATACAGACTCCCAGATTTGGGATCTGGCATACAAGCAGTACTTTCACTGTTCAGCCCCAGTCCCTCTCAGTCCTTCCCATCCTATCTGTAAAAAACATGGGAAATGAGTTTTCAACTCAGTCAAAAGCAGAGTGCGGGCAAATTAAAATTACGTAGGTTTGAATTTTTTTTTTTTTTTGATGCAAAGATGATACCTTCAACCTTTCAACTCTCTGTTAATATTCTAACACTCTAATGCTCTAACAGTATTCAATTATCTCTCCAGAAAAGACTGGAAATTCTCAAAATCTTTTCCACCAGATGCTATTTGCCAATAGCGATTTTTTACAACAGAGCTAATATTTATATTATTGAACTGACATATGCAAAAACAATCTCTTGTAACTGTGACTATTGTGGACATCATTTGCTATGAATAATCTCCATAGACCATTCTGGAACAGAGGATCAAATTTTTGCTTTTGAGAATTTCCATTCTTTTTCACCTAATTAGGAACATATACACCCTACTAAATATGTGGGTTTTTTTTGTTTGTTTGTTTTATCAGAAGGGGAGCAAGCTAATGAAACATTACCCGAATTAGTAGGATGTGACTTGGAGTTGATACACTCTTTAACTTGTTACCCGAATGCAATGCAACACTGAAAATAAAAATCTGAAGAACTGTTTCACGGTGAGTACTGATGAATTCTATGACTACTACATTTTTGAACCTTATGATTCAGCTTATAAAAGCAGTCAGATGCTGCATTAGACATTGTAACTCTCTGCATGTTTGGAAATGAGTGTACAAGCATGTTTATATATCATTTTTGGGGGCGGGGGGCTGGATTCTATTTCAGTCTTTGTTGTAGAAAAATACTGTAAATAGATTCAGGTGAATTGATGCATTTTTTTGTTGTCATTTAAAAATTTACCAAATAAAGTTCTTTAGGTCTATGGGCTCATTTGAATTCCAGCCATGCTTAGCAGACAATGAGTGAGGTAGACATTTATCACTTTGACATTTTGTTTTAGTGTGATGTTTAAAAAGTAGATAGAAATAATCAGATGAATTGTTAGTCTGGTTAAAATAAGTTTTGTCCAAGTATGACATGTTTTATTGCCTATTTAAATAGACCAACATTCTTCTGGTCACTTCCATTTATGCTTTCAATATAAAAAATAAAAATACTAACTTGTATCAATATCAAACAGATGATACCAGAAGAGGACTAAAATGCAAAAGGAGACAGAAAAAAAGAAAGATTATAAGAGCATTATCTAAGCACTTTGGGATCAAGGAGGAAGACCAAAGCCCAGTTGAAACCAAAAATAGTTATATATAGGTGGAAGCAGTATCAAGAAGGATTTCTACAAGCAGCATAATTAGTTTTAAAGAAAATGTAGGTCTTTTGAATGGAGAAAGCAACACAGTGATGGATGATATGGTTGAGATATCCACACCTTTTTCTACTTTGGTCTTCCCAAATAAAGTCCTGATTTCTGTGCCTATGGTTTGGAAAGCTGAGGAGCAGCTGTAGGAGGGAACAACAGTGAATTGCAACAATGAATTGCAATATTCCAGGGATCACTGTACAGTCAGGCTGCACAGTGAAGGTTGGTGCTGGAGAATGCTCTTTGACACTTGACTTTAATGTAGACTACTGAACTCAAACCTGCCTGAACCCACAATTTCTTGGTTGAACATTTAGTTCCCTCCAAAATGACCTTTGTGTTGACAGTGGTGATGGTTATAATGGTATGCAATGGAAAGAGCTGTTATGTAGTGACATACAAGAAAATTCAGTCCAAACTTTCTGCTGAGACTGTTAACGAACTAGGGTGAAGGTAGTAAAGAAAACAGTCATCACCCATAAGTGCATCCATTCAGTTCCAAAGGGAGAAGCTTGTTATTCCTGTTTTATGAGTTCTACAACCAGACTCCCTGTAGCTTTCAGCTAAAACTGCATTTATAATTTCCATTGAATCACATGATTCAGTCTAGGAGAGTTTTAAGTATGGTGAATAAATGCTCACAGTGGTTAACTGAAAGTGAAAATATTTTTATGTGTCTGTGTGTGAGTAGATTGGACGGAGAGTGGAGAAAGGAAAGACTTGTAGGCTTGTCGTTCAGTCTTTATTCTGGAATTGCCACTGACATACTCTAAGTCTCCTCTGTGCCCACATTTCCCAAACAAAAAGTATTAACGAGGTTGAGATCAGCTTTGCATAATGCTTTGAGATATACTTATGGAAACTGCTAACGTGCTATGCGTTATTACCTTTCTTGATGATAGAAAAACTTTTCAGATGAACCTGGATAGCTTCCAAGCCATTTTTTTTTTTTTTTAGGGTTTTAGATTATTGTAATGATGATAGCAATGATTATTATAAAGATTGGCTTCCCTTCTCATCTAAATTGCCCTGGAGTATTATTATGATTTGTAAAGAGACAGAAATAAGCCATTTGAAGAAGCAGCTGCCTCTTACTAGGATATTTTTCTTTTTCTTCATCTTTTTATTTCAGAATAATTTAATTGAATAGAAATGGAATAGAAATTTTGTTATGTTTTGTACAATTGTTCTGATAGCAGGGAGTACTCTTTCCAGCTTAATACTAGACAAGATCTAGACAGCAATGAATGAAGACTTCCTTCAAGTTAAAAATAAGTCAGTTTTGATAGTGTTGATCCGTATAAAACCATGTCAGTCTGTGCTGTTGCTGCAGTCAGAAGCAGTTGCTAGAGCAGTTTGCTGTAGGAAGTTGCATTTCGTGTCTTCTGGCTTATTTACCTGCCAAAAAAGATCTGTATTCACTCTGCATTTTGTAAACTTCATTTGAAAAGCCAATTTTTCGGCAAAGAAAATGCAGTAGGTCTAATTTCTTGGGACATCAATGAAGGAACACAGATTTTTGTATCTGAAATAGGTAAAGATGGTCAAGATGTTAAGGAATTTTTCTATATTAGAACTGACAACAGCAACAAGTCTTACTGAACAAGGAAGTTTTCGATAGGAAAGAACTTATTATTTGCCATTCTTCAACAAATCTTATCCCATATTTTCAACATTTTCCTTAACATCTTGGCACAAAAATTAGGAATACACTGATAATGATGCAAAGTCAGAGCACTGTTTATATGAGGCAGACTGAATCATCATAGGAAATAAAGTTCTTGGAATGGAAGAAAATAGTTAAATAGTGGATATGGTCATATGCTGCAGGTTTTCTGTCAATGTCATTGAAAACAGAATATGTGTCACATGCATCATGAACCTGTGCTACTATTATCAAAACATAACTCACAGTTATTTAAATTAACTAAATAATAAACATTGTAAAGGGATATGGCTATTTAAACTCTCTTCCTTTTCTTTTTTTTTTTTTTTGTCAAAAATACCCTATAAGGATGAATTTGAATTACATTCTTATGCTTTGTGTAAAAGTCATTCCCATTCATTCTCTGTCCTTCACTTAATCTACAAATGGATTACTTCCCCTTCTTCTACCCAGATTCTGACCATCTGCTTCCAGCCACTATGACTGTGATCTCTTCTGTGACAAAATAAACTCCAAGAATGACTTGTCAAGTATCTTAGAATCTAATAGATTCTATCTAATAGTTACTATCTAAGAGCGTCTAGTAGAGAGGAGTATCTTTTACTGTCAGCAGCCATAACTGTAACTATGTGTTTGTGTTCATGTTCTGCTGTTGTTTGCCAAGAGAGAAGGTACTTTTAAGGCAACAGAAGCTTATAAGAGTTTCATTATAAGTATCTGTGTGCTGTACAGCTTCTGAACATCTCTGAATGTAACTCTGTCATGTAGGATTGCATGCAGCCAAGGTATGGGACAATATCAGGGCAGTCCTTCTGGGAGTGTAATGCTTTTGCAATGAGGAATCTCTTTCTCAGAATTCCTTGTTTGAGTTAATTGTGATTTTGTTCAAGGATGATTGTGTTCTCACTTATGGAGATTTAGATGTCAAATGAAGGATATTGGTACTTGAATTCAAGTCTGAAGTTGCGGTAGAAAATGGATGAACAGATACTGTTAAACCCAGAAATCAGTTAGGCTCCCTCATGCCTTGTGTTTTCATTGTAAAGTTGCCTGAATACTTAGAGCTGTGAACTGGTTATAGGGTCACAAATGGTACAGTTTTGCCTGGGCTGAGTGTTTTCATACATGCTTCATGTCAACATTCAAACATACTCTCCTTTATCCAGAATTATTCCAGAGTTTCAGAAAGGAGCCCTCGAGTACCTGAAATACCTGCATGAGCCTTTTGAAAAACACGAGGCGTAGGAATGGTCTTGACCTTCACTTATCCCACAGCAAGTACTTAACTTTTTGCTTGGAAGTGAGAGATTCTGGTTCAGTTTCCTCTTCAGCTTGAGGTGTTAGAAATCATCTCTTTGGCAAAATGTCTCTTTTCTGTAAACAGCTTTTCTGTACGAGTCAGTCAAGACTGAGCACCATTATATGACTGACTGACTACAGAAGAGGGGAGGAAACGATGGTGTTGTCTTTTCCTCTCTTCTTACATGATAGTTTCATCATTACAGCACTTGCATAGTCTTGGGCTTATGTAGGGAAATAACGTAAAATAACAGAAACCCCTACAACGCCCCACCCCACCTGGGACCCGCCCGTGGACTCCCAGGGCAACTCAAATATAAGCTAAACTAAAAGGGTGACCGACGTGGGGGCACGACACGACCAAGGCCCTGATGTCCCTCGGATCCCCTGGGTACGTGGGGGTGCGTGGTCCTTTTATCCTCCCGGGCCCACAGCTTTATTCGTCCCTCCTTCCCTTCCCTGGGGGGAGGCACCCCTACCGCTCTCGTCGTAAGGGAGCTGCAGACGAAAGCCGCCTCTCAGGTCCGGATTGGATGTTGGCTGCAGGGCCTGACTCTGGAGAAGTGGATCCCAGCCAACCCGATCTCGGATCCCTGGGATCCCTCGGGTCGCTGGCACGATCTTTGAGGCCGAGCGGCTACCGCTCCTCAATGAATCAAACACAAAGTCTGATCCACGGGGGAAAAGCCAAACTTTATTGGGGTACAACACTTATATAACTTTTTACAGAGGAGGGAAAAGGGGAGGAGGATGGGAGGAGAAAGGGCGGAGGAAAGGAGGGAGCCGAGGGGGATTGGCTGGGACCCCGTTGCTGGGCGGGCGGCCAGGAGCGGCAAGCCGCTCCTGGCCCCCACCTTTGGGGTCCTCAGCCCCCGCTCTTGGGGTTCTAGGTAGTTCTACATGTGGGCCCCGGCACGTAACCTGTCCCCAAGACGCGTCTGCGCATGCGCCGATGATGAAAGGTCGCGCAGGGGACAGGTTGATTGACAGGTGGCCCCTGTATTGGGACTCCATGTACCTGGGGCTCCACAGGCTTAGATTTTAAATTCCATTGTGTTTTATTATTTTATTTGAGAACATAAAATGCATCTAAATGAAGTAAAGAACCTAAGATGTCCTTGTGGTCTAGGGATTGCTCTGATTGCTAGGAAGACAATCACATGCTGTCTTGCTATCTCACTGGCTCTCTGCATCCAGAGCTCCTTTTGGCACAGTGATACAGCTTCATACAGCTTAGAAAGAGATGAGTAAAAAATAGCAGTATTAGAATTACAGAAAATGTTACTTAAATTACTAAATATATGTAATAAAATGTATAAAAAGAGGGGTGTAATATTATATTGAATATTTTCATAAAGATATCTTAAAACCTAATACTATAATTCTAATTGCTTCTACTTAATCCATATTCTTTCTAGTTAGTTTTCTGCATAATATTTAATTTTCATAGTTTAATTAAACAATGGTATCTTTTTATGTTATTTGACATTTCTTGATCTTCAAATGAAAAGTAAGGAAGGCTGCATTCTCAACCTACATAATGATTTTAATATTGATGCAACAGAATTTCATTAGGCATCTGAGGCAGATGGCCACAATTTAATATCTATTTAATCATTATTCTTATGGCAATGGGAGATCAGTAATTATTATTTGACTAAAATACAGTCATATCTGTGTAATTCATTTCTGTATTCTTCTTGTCATAGAAATTTTATCTCTCTAAATAAACCATTCTGAATTATTAGTGACTTTTTATTTTTAGAGATTATCTCCTACAGCTTAATCATACTTTTATTATGAAACAAAAAAAAGAAAAAAAAAGGACAAGAACACACTTTAAAAACTCTTTGAAGTGTTTCTTCTTATAATTGAAGATTTTGTGCTAGAAATAGAAATGTTCACCTCGTGAAATTACAAAATCAGGAATATTTACAGCAACCTTCACCTTCTGAAAATCACATGCTGGATATACATTTGATTAATAATGCAATAATACAAATCAAAACTCAAATTACATTCAGGAAATAAGATACAAGATGGCAAACTATTCCTTTCCTTGGCAGATTGACATTCTTTAATTGCATGATGTTATAATTCATATGTCTATTATCAATATATTTAATTCAAGGTTTGCAAAGAATTTCCATACTGTGAATATAATATATGCTTTTAACAAACAATCGATGATGAATTATCTATGATTGTATTTGCTCATCTATATGCGAGGTTTACATTAATATTTTGAGGATGAAAAATATTTCTTCTTAAGATTTTCCTTAGGATATTATACTTTCTCATGTGTCCTACAGAGAATAATTACAAAAATCACAGCAAATCCATAAATCAGTCCAAATAGACAATTAATGTAAGATAGAAGCATTTAATTTTATTAAGTATTGTTCTCTTAAGGTCACTGCTGCCTGCAACACAGATAAGCAAGTCATCTTGATTTCCTATGAAGAACTACAAGGTTAACCACTGAAGTGGTAACCTTGGTCACACTGAAAAGCCTGAGAACAGTCTGGAGAGAGATTTGTCACAGAACCACAGAATCTCAAAATGATTGAGCTTGGAAGGGATCTCTAGAGATCATCTAGTTCAACTTCTGTCCCTGCTCAGGGAGGGTCATCTAAAACACCTTGTGCAGGATTGTGTCCAGATGGCTTTTGAACATCTCCAAGGAAGGTTTTTCGTCTGTACGTTCCTTGTTTCCACTGTGATCTGCTCTCATCCAATAGACTATGTGGAAAATCTTCCTTTGGCTGTGGGAAACAATACTGAGGGAATAAAGTTATATTATCAAAAATTAGTAAAAGATACATACCTACTTTGCAAAAGGTTCCATGTTAGTGGAAATATATAGCTAGAAGCTTCTGAAATCTGTTCTGAAAGGTCTGATAAATAGCAAAGTTAGTGCTTGCAGTGATAGGTGCAAAAGTAGGTTCCCATCTATGCTGCCAGATATCATGGAAATTAACTTTATTACAAACACCTAATTCATATTAAGCAGTTTTGTGCTAATAGTTGGATTTGGTAAGATGATGTAAGAGTGCTATGACAAAGTCTGAGGGACATTTGTTGGGCTGATCAGAAATGTTAGGTAGATCAGCTTGAACTGAGTTAGAATGCATCTAAGGCTGTTAAACGCTCACTTTGACCAATTAAATAACATAAAGATTATTTTAATACTTCCCTTCTGCTCCCAAACCTATAAACATCTGTTGTTTTCCAATTGAGTGAAAATATATAGAGATGTGATGAAAGTCATTTGATCAGAATCACCAGAAATGTCAAGTATTTCAATTACCATGAATGTATGGTGGCCACACTTCAAAGTTTAATAGCTCTTCATAATATTGTCTATAAAGAGATTTTCAATATTTTATTCATCTAGATGACTACAAGCCCTATGTGCAGGTAGCTGTTGTCAGAAATGGAAACAGAATTAACAGCTTTAATTTAAAATGCAGAAGAAAGCATGATTATCTTTGAGGCAAATTGCTTTAGCATTTTCTTTGGGGTAGATGTTAATCTAAATGATAAATACAGCACTGATAATAGACTTAGAGAAGGATGTCACTTAACCTACATATTATAGATACTCTTTAACAATCTCGAAGTCTTTTTTCTAAGAAGTAAGGCATTTTTCATATCTTTAAGAGACAGACACCTTTAAAAATGGCAGATCTGTTAAGTGCTAGTATTTTTAAGGGGCTCACATTGCAAACATATTGAAATTCTTTTATCTCATTAGAAAATACTGAGGTCCAAAATCACTGATGCCTAGTTTCTTAGAAGAGATTTGGGTTCAAAGTAGATAGAAGAATATATATTATCTATCTGGGCAAGGAGTACAGACCAATGTAGAATCCTGAATTTTTGTTTTTCCAGCATCCTAGTTGGTATCAGTGTTTTATAACATGTTTCTTTCTCTTTGCCACAGTTTAAAATTACAATGTACCAATGCTTTAAATGAACCTGACTGACTTTAAGTTGGAATAGAAGGATCTTGGAGAAAGTCACTGATCTCTCTAGGAAGGTGAGAGATGATCTCTTCTGCAGTGTTTGATCTCCTCTAAAGTCCAGCTTGACCTCCCACGCTAGTCTTTTCCTTACCTAAAGGACCACAAGGATTTAGATACCCTAGTAGGGACACCGTAACTCAGATTTTAGGGCTTTAGAATCACATAGGTTGGATGACCTTTGTAGGTCATCCTGTCCAAATCACTGTTCAAAGCAGGTTGAGTTAGATCAGGTGCTCAGGGCCATGTCCAGGACCTATGAATATTTGCAAGGATGCTGATGTCATAAACGTTCTGGGCAACTAGGACCAGTATTTGAGTGCCTTTATGAAATTTAGTTTCTGTATTTTGACCTGGAAATTTCCTGTGCTCCCACATGTATCTGTTGCCTCTTGTCCTTTCACTTCTGAGAATACTATAGCTTTGTCCTTCCCTAATAGTTAGATGTAGACATTAGTTAAGATCTCCCTGAGCCTTCCCCTCTTAAGGCTGAACAAACCTAGCTCTCATCTTCTCACACATCCTGTGCTCCAGCCTCTAGTTATATGAGCAGCTCCAGTGGGTCCCTGTCTTTGTTTTACTGGGGAGCCCCAAACTGGATGCAGTATTCTGGATGTGGTCACAAAAGTACTGAATAAAGGCAAGAATCACCTCCCTTGTCCTGCAGCTCAGGCTGACCATAGCCTCCAGGACACGCAAGTCTTTTTCTAAAAAATTGCTTTTTAGTCAGGAAGTCCCCATCCTGATCTGCCACATGAGTCTATTCCATCCCAGATGCTGGATCCTGCATTTGCCTTTTTTTAGCTTTCATGAACTTCTTGTCAGACCATTTTTTGAACTTGTGTAGTTTCCCTGACCTCCTGTTTATTGACAACTTCACTAAATCCAGTATTGATTGCAAACTTGGTGAGAATGCAGGTGTATTACTGTGTTAACAGGAGTCAGATAAGTCACAGATCTAGGATCAGGCCTAAGCTAAGCTTACTTAGTAGACATAGTATCTTTACTGGGCTGCTGTGGAAAACTTCCTCTGATCTCATCTCTCCCCTCTTGCTTACTAAACTGAAGGCAAAAGTTTACTTATTTATTATTTTTATTATTTATTTGTTTTTATTTATGTTTTTAATCTTCCTCACCTCTTTCTTTTCATTGGATTTCACACAATTCATTACTTTAAGTAGTCTTTTTCTGCATTCTACAGTGGCCTTCTAGCTAAGGCTTGCCATTTCTTCTTTATTGTAATTGTCCTTGGTCTGTCTGTATCACCTTTGATAAAATATTCTCTCGGATTTTAGGACTCAGTACTCTTGTCAAGTTCTCTCTTTAGAAATGAGGATGTGAAAAGATAGAAGCCAGAATACATGTATTTTTAACAGAGAAAAAAAATACTGAAACCCCCCAAACACTCAGATCTTTGGGGTGTCACTGTTCATACTCAAATACATATCCAACACCTATACTACTATTATGGAAGCTATTACATCTGGAAACTCAAGCCATTCAGAAATCTAATAGATATTTTGCCTTGTATCATATTACAGCAGGCATCAAATTTCATCTAACCTGATGTTTGGTATGTTTGTGAGAACAGTATCTCTTAGGAATCCCCCTCAGAATGAAGGTATCATGAAGGAAAATCTCATTTGGATTTTAATGTCATTATAAGCTTGTTTTAAAATTACTTATGAAGGATACTTACTGCTGTTGAATCATTAAAGTGGACTTTTTATTAACAATTGTGTCAGGTCACTGGTTTTGCATGAGAAGATTTTTTTCCTGGAATGTTAATGTTACGTTGTTGATAACAATAAAGCAGTCAGAATATAGGGAGTTTTTGTACTGAGGATTCAGGCCAGACACATGCAGAGATGGATGACAGCTTCCTGTTTTCCTTCACTGCACCATTAGAAAAACTGAAGCATGCTCTGGATGTTCAGAATTTTCAAGGTATTTCTATGAAAAAGAAAAATGTACATTATTAGCACTTTATTACCTGGCATCAGCTGGAAACTCTGTTAAGGCAGTTTATGTTCAGGGACGCACAAAACTCCCTCTAACCTGAAGTAGGTCCTCTTCTCAAAGGTAAGGCATAAAAATAATGTGCCTCACAGGAAAAAGTCCGTAATGCAGTTACCTTTGTCTTTGTTCATACAATCTGCAGATTCTTTTATGTGGATAATCAGCCATTATTGCTTGCTATCAGGAGAGAATTCCTTGCTGTGATGAGATCTGTCTCACTTGCTATAGTCAATGTGTTCATCTGAGCCGATTATGATAAGTTAGTGGAGAGAAATGTGCTTTAGAGCACATTTCATCTGATGTTTTAGAGGAGATAAAATGAATCATTCTTTAGCAGAATTTATTTATCTTTGCTAATTGTAAAGGGAGCATTAGACAACTAGTTCAGATATAGATATGGTAGATATTTTATTCAGATGGATCCCATTTCTAGTTACTTTCATGGAATAGTGAATTGCTTTTCCAAATATGTGGAACTGTGAGTAGACCTGCTTGAAAGTAGATATGGCTATCAAAACCTCAGTTTCATGGAACTTGAGCTGTCTTTACAAAAATGGCATGTCTTATGTAACTGTTAACTGATTTTTTTTCCTCAGGAGTAACTAGGTCCATTGATCCAGAACATGTTACTTAAAATGACACAAGCTAAATAATTGACACTCTGTTTGCTACTTCTTATTCCTCAATCTCCTCACTTTGAGGTAGGTCTCTTTTATGTAGTCTTTCTGCTTATTTTTTTATACAGCTGTTAAAGTTTCTCAGATCTACAGATCTGTCATAAATAGCAGCTTCAAAGGTGGAGCTGCCCATCTTTTGCTATTTTCTGCCTTGAGGCTGTATATTACAGAGATTTACTGTCATGGGCCCGAGAACCCAGTTGTTACAAGAAAAAACATTCAGACTTGGCATAGAGAAGAATTTTCCTCTTAGCTGAAATTCAAAACAAATACGAGCAGCAATACAATGATGAATGTCTACTGAGTCTGGTGAAAATCTAGTAAAAATGCTACAAAAGGTGTGTATTCCTTGTTTTTAAAATCCATATAGGGCAGAAAAGGGTTGCTTTTGGCATAATAAATTTTGGTAAACAATATTTATTCCACTCTAGAATATTTTGACATGATCTCTACTGTGAACCACTGAATCAGTGGAAATAGTTTTGATTCAGTGGGTACAATATACTCCTGGGTTCTTGTCAAGCCGTTCTGTATTTCTGTTTATAAAACAATTACAAGCATTTTGGAATTCACTTTTCATTTTCTCCTTGTTTTTACACAAATATTTTGCTTTAAAAATCTACATAAGTATGTTGGTTAAGAAAATGCATTGCCTTTGATTAAATGATGCTAAATATTCGTTACTTCTTGAAAGACTTTTTTATTTTCTACCCATTACCACAAAGGAAAATTTTGAATCTCTTGGAATTATTCTTCTCCATTTTTGCTACTGAAGGAGAAAGCAATTTAGAATCTGTGTTGGAGAAGGTAGAAGTGAAAGATGTCACATACTAATCAGTCTCCCTTTTCAGACTTAGTGGTTCTCTAGGAAGGAGCCCAAGCATTGTGCTGCTAAATTGAGATCCAAAGAGCATTAGATAGGGCTCAGTATAAGGATCCATGGGTCAGGGAGCTAAACTGCTGTATGCATCCTGACTTTTAAACAGGGTAAGGACTTTGTTTCTGTCCCTCTACTTGCTTGCAAGTACTCCAGGAGGAAAACAGAAGCAAAATATTTGCAATGTCATTACGAGGGTTATCAGGAGAGTTAGTGTTCTGCAGCAGTGGATAATTATGAATTACTGACCTGGGGCTCTATCATGATGAATAGTAGGCAACTATGGACAGAACCAAACAACTGGTAGTTATGAACACCCATAGCTTAGGCAGTTTGCAGAGCAGCCCACTCCTCATCTAAAGTGGCTAAGAATTAAGTATGTGCTTGATTTTCAGGACTCAACAAGAGCTATTGGAGGGGATAGTTGGCTGAAGTCAGCTAAAGCAGTTAAAAGATTCAGAGAAATTAATCTGGCTGACAGACTGCAAGAACTGTCCCTGAAGCCTGCATTCATGCCCTAGGTTTGTGTTGCAGTCAGTGCAGGGAGAGAGGGGCATCTCCAGGTCATGAGTTAGGTCTTATCTCAGCCCTTCAGTTCCCTACTATTTTCTGTTCCTGCACTTTTGAGTCCTCTGAGGACAGGAGGAGCACAGAGTGACTGGGTGCCTAGCTTAGAAACCCCATTCTAAGAGGATGAGTCCTGGCCCAAGCCACTTGTTTGTTTTACTACATAAAATGTGTATTTTTCATTTAATTTGTAGGAAAGCTACTATAAAATTATTTTTTCCTTACTAATATGAGGTGTAGTGTAATGAATGAAGCTTAATCCTGAAGAATTGATGAGAATTTGGCCATTTGTAGCCAGTGGGCCTTGGTGATGGGTGAGGCATATCCTTATTAGTGTTCCGTAGGAAAGCGCTAGCAGGCAAGGCTGCTCATGCCACTAAGATAGACAACTGTAATTTAAAAATGCATTTTAAAACATCTGACAAATATGTATGCATGTGTCTTTAAGCTGATAAATAATCATGATGCCAGTAACATTTCTGTGTGCATTTTTTTCTGCTAATTGCAGATGCAGAATCCTTATTCCTATTCTATAGAAAATTAATGAGCATTTGTGTAACTCCATTTCTTCTTCTCAGGGTAGTTATATTACCATGTCATACTGCTACTTCTAAGCACAGCACAGCATGTTTCAGCTAGAGACTTTTGACAAATGACATATATTTGGATAAATACAAAGCTCTCTCTTTCTTTGCCGTTAATTTTCAAATTTATGTAACTTTTTTCTCTTTTTTTAAGCAAAATATCCTTTCTATCACTACACTTTTTTCACTTTTTCTTTTTTTTTTTTTTTTTTTTAGTTCTGTGTGCTTTCCTATCTCTCTGCCCCAAAAGTCTTATCTTGATTTAATTGTTCTGTTCTGGAAGCTGTGTAACTCTTTTGGCATGAATTACAGTGCTATAAGGTCTCACAGATGTATTACAGTGTCAAAATAAATCTCTCTATATGAATAATTACTTCAGTATTACTTTTCACCTGTACCAGCCTCTCTGTTAATCTTTGCACTTTATGTTGCTCTGGCATCGTTCTGACAGATTGTTATCTCCGTCTTAAAAAGCTTATATGCAGTCAGGCACAACTCCGCAAAACTATAACTAATGACAGGTTCACACAGTAGAAATAACCCGTGTCTTAAAACTGTTTTTACTTGCTGCTTCCTTGGCCTTCTTGTCCAGTGAGGAGAAGCACTACTGTTAAATCTGGCACATCTTCAGATAGAGAACACAGTTTGAAACAATTCTCCTAGTTTTTAATCTTAAAAAAGAGTTGTTTGGAATATTTTATTTTGACAAAAAATATTGATTTTTTGGCAAATCTTCCATTCAAAATAAAATTTAACAAAGAAAAATATAAGATATTTTTCAGTATCTAGCATTTCCCTCTTTTCTCAACCAAATTAAATTTCAACAGAGTTCATGTGATTTCATCATTTTGATACGCTTAAATTTCACAGTGGAAAAATATTTCTGATAAATTTTTCAGGCTAACTATAGCTCAAAATGAATTAAAAAAGACTGAAAATCCAGGCTCAATCAGTCAATGGCAAGAAAAAAATCACTTTAACTTGCAAGTAGCCAAGAGGATCTGTCAAGTGTAACTAAAAACACTTTTCACTCGGTGCTTTGTAAGATGTCCAAGAACAAAAATAGTCTTAAAACTTAAGCAGAAATACAACATGAAATTACTACTGAAGATATCTCTTAATGTTTTTATTAAGTGCTTTGGACCTTAAACATTTAAGTATTGATTAAGGTTTATTGTGTTGAACATGATGGTGACTGGTTTTCTTTCCTTCCATCCTCTTCCTCATACTTGCTGATGGTGCTGGAGATACTTCAGTTTAAATATCAGTATAAATACAATATATAAAAGAAGTGATGCTTCTTTAGGCTTCATTTTGGTCAGTAGCTAAGACATTAAAGAAAATTTGACTTTTTTTTTGAAAAGAAAGTGAATCAATTTTGATTTGCTTCTGACTCAATAAAACACTTGATCTGATTGCTACAATGAAAATTATTAGTTAAGAAAGAGAAGGCTGTAATTAGTGGAGTAATTGCGGACTCAGGATTTCACACAGAATACTAGATGAGCTAATGCCAATTATTGATACCACAAACTTCAGAAGTGTTGGCACTTCGGGAGAAGATTGGGATAGCATTCAGAAATAACTAGATGACCTCAAGAAGTGAAGGAATTCAAATGGCAAAATATTCAGTTGTACAGAATAAGGTTTTAGATAGAAATATCTAACTAGCTTAAAGATGAAACCTAATTAATTTGTGAAAGCAGTTGATGTATTACCTGCAATAGCTCATAGCAGATCTGAGACCTAAGGAGGTCTCTTCTGGTGTGCTGCTCCTAAGTAGACTTTGGTTGATCCCAAGCATGGATAGGTAATAATACTAATAACACTGGAGAGGTTTACATTGATTTTTAGGCAGGCATTCACATTATAAGTGCTTGTAATAGTTATGTGAGTCTACATTCAAGGTAGCAGCAGCAGAGAAACATTAAATATTCCCTGCCTTTGGAAAAAAAAAAGAGAAATCCTTAACCTAGGTAAGCCTTTATAATATTTGGTATTGGTGTATTTGTCCACAGATCAGCCTCTAGAGGGAAGTGATACAGAAAAAAGATGCTTTCTAATTAATGTATTTAAAAGTCTCCCTTCATGCTTCATGCCTTTGTTGGGTTTAAGGCTTTCTTTTAATTTTGGGTTTTTTTTTGTTTTTACTTTGTGAACTGGATATAGCATAAGTGTTTCTAGGCTTGGAAGGCAATAGCTGTTTTTTCTTGACTACTATTTCTACCTGCAGGATGAAGTAAAAAGACAGACAGAGCAGTGGGAGGCGGTGCAGACGCAGTCCTGAGATCCCTCTCTGCTGATTTAGTGCGAGGAGATGGTGACGCTCTGTCAGTGCTGGGGGGTCTGATAGATGCCAGCCGCATCCGCGGCTTTTCAGATTTTGACTGTGGTAGTGAATTGCTTGATTGGCAGGAGCATTTTGGGCAGTGAACGCATGCGGCATTGGGGCTGGCCGGGCGAGCACAGCCAGGGCTGCTCATGCTGCCCGTCCTGCTCTCCCTCCTCTCAGCCTTGCAAAACTGTCTGTAGTGTCTAGTTTGCTATTTGTGTCCTTTATCTGCAGTCTGAGGATACTAGGCAAATGCTATAAAGCAGTGATATAAATTCCAAATAAAAGCATCAGTGAATTAATACATTGCTCATTGCTTTTTTTTTTTTGGAGTTCACTTCTCATAAAAAAGAGGGTGGACCTTTAGGCTTGGCTGAACAAAAGAATTTATAAAAGGACACTTGGATATTTTTCCATGTAATTTTAAATGCTGAAACCTGCATATGAATATTTACTCTTAATATCATGCCCACTGACTTCATTTGAGGAAATTAAAATCTTACCATAACTATCATCAATTATGTGCTGAGAAATCATGATCCCTAATTTATCAGTGTTTTAATACCTGTTCAAACTAAAGGCTGAAGGGTGAAATTCTGACTTCTTGGAGTGAGCAACAAAATCTGTATTTGAATTCTGAATGGACAGAATTAGTGGAGGAAGATTTGCGTGTTTGGGGATTTTTTCTGTTTTTTTTTTTTTTAACTCTGCTCCATTTTTCTTTGTTGTTCACCCACTTCTTTTCCACCTACATTGTTCTGCCATTCTACCACTCACTCTAGTTTGCTCTTCTACATCTTTGTTTAATTTCTGTTCAGGAATTTCAAAGACTTTCTTTTAACCTTGCTCTGGAAAATGTCCAAGGATTTTTTTTCTTGCCATATGCTGCTTCAGCTGGACACTGCAGCGCTGCGTGCTGAAGATGCTCCTCCACTCCTGGTCCCTCCCGAGCATGATAGCAGGCTCCTGTGTGCTCGCTTGGGGTGCCTGTGCAAGAGAGCCCTTGGCAGGACCAGCATAATCCCTGGATTCCCTGCCTAGAACAGCGCTCCCTCTGCTCCATAGTAATTGCTTGCTGTGACTATGTGAGATCAATTCCTTCAGTTTCTCCCAATGTCTGTCTCCTAAACGTGTTTAACTATGTCTACTCCCTTAGTAACCAAGGTGGAATTTATTGCTTTATATTTATTGTTCTGTAGTAGCATATATTACTTTTATTCTGCTGAAAAAGTCATTAATGAGCAGGGAATGAACGCATGATCTTAATTTTTGTTCAGACAGAGCTCAAAATGACAGCAATACATTTGTCATTATCCTTTTGAAAAACCAAGAACAGAGGAAAATTAGCAGGAGTGAGTTAGGGATGATGGTTCCTAAACTGAAATGGTATTCTCAAGAGTCGGCTAGCATGGTGTTGATGCTGCTGCAGTCACCTATTCTCAATGTGCACTTGAGGACTTGTGCTCTGCTCAGACATGTTTCACGATGCAGCATGGTGATCAGATCCTAGAAATCATATAATGCATGAGAGAGAGAAAATAACAACAAAAAAAAAAGTGTTCTGCCTTTTAAAACAATGACCTGACCTCTTCATCTAGCCTGAAAACAGAATTGTGTGATTGCATTCAGGGATCTCCTTTGTCCCCTTCCTTCATTCTGGGACTCAGCAACTGAGGATAAAGAATAAGTGCAAAAACTCCAGGATTCCCCAGACTGTTCTGGGAGAGGGCAGATCTCTTTACCATGCTACAGGAGCTAATTGAATTGGGGTCATAAATTTCTGAACTGAATCAGAGTAGGTTTTTCTGAGCCAGAGTCCTGCACTAAGGCACCTTTGGTACTTTCTGTTAAATTTGCTCCTTTTTTGCAGTACTACTAATGAGAAAGTGAGGGCTTCTTTCTTTTTTCTTTCTTTTTTTCCTTATCTTTGTTTGTGTATGTATGTGTACATATCTTCTCTACGGAATCCTTCATATGCTTCTCTGGGTGCAGCATCTTTCATTTCCATTTGCCTGCTGTGAACCAATGCCAGGGTAATCTTTGACATGATACTTCCTTGCTGCCATGACTGTACAGTAGGAATGATTCTAATGTCACTGCGTGCTCTGGGTTGTTTATCAAGTTCTAAATTCTCAGAAGCTTACATTATGTCAGATCATCTTCAGCTGATTGAAAAGCCTGCCTGATGAGAACATAAGAAGAAAATCCAACATTTTTCTTGTACGTTTGTATACTGAATATTTTGTCCCTTTATAATGCTTCACAGGGCAATTCTGTTTTTTTGTTTGTTTGTTTGTTAATTTTGATTGAATGTTTCCTTCTTTCTCTTTTTGAAGTGTCAAAAGTCAGCCAAACTTCCTTAGTTTCTTTCTGTCATGAGTTGAAATCACAAAAAACAGGATTAAGAAATCTTTCATAACTGTATGTTTTTTGGTTCAGGCAGTGTTCACAAGGAAGGGGGTACAGGAACATGTGGAATGGGAATTAATGTCTTTGATTCACTTGACAACTGCTTCTTTAGTTTAATAAGAAAAGTTCTACTGCAAATAACTGAAGAAATAATTCTTCCTTCATGAGTGATAACAGAATCGTGAGGTTTCATATATGAAAAAAAAGTCTGTTAAACAGGGAGACTCAGTTCTAGTTATTTTTAATGTATTTTAAAGCAGCTGAACATTATGCATACTTGCCCATCCTATGCTACCAGCACTTAAAACAAATGAAACTACTTGGAATGGGCTAGTAAGCAGTAGTAAATCACATTCACCCTTATCAGAACCTCAGACAGCTCTCAATACACAGTGACTCTAAGAGGAACTCTGTCTGACCACCCAAGTCGAACACAGTACATCCTCTTGCTGTGCATATTGAAAGGGTTGCTGTAGATTAGCTTCTGAGATGGATTTCATAAAGCAAGTTCAGAAAGTTAGTTGGTAGCATAAATGCTCTTAAATCAAAGTTTTCTGAAACATCAAATGATGAGAAAATAACAGTAGAGAAGGACAGGTAATAAAACATCAATTCCATCAAAAACATGTCAGGGTCTTACGATGATTCTTTATTTATCAGCCTATATCTTTCTAAGGACAACTTTCAGAAGACTGAATGGCAAAGAGTGATTACATAGCATATCTGTCCCTGAAATATTATTTCTTCATGCTATAACTTAAAAAAGGACAACTAAAAATGGCAATTGTGATGTAGCAACCATGATATAAATTCTGCTTGTGTGTCAGTAACCACTGGGCAAGGTGAGGGAAGGATGCTGAACAGACCCTTCATCTCATTTCCTTGGCCTGGATACAGAGGAGTTTTAAATCCAGCTCTCATTCTATTTTATTTTCAGTTCTGTTCACTTTCTACTGAAGTATTCCTGTGTTCATCAGGAGAAAAGAAAAAAAAAAAGCAGGATCCAATTAGGGAGCAGAGGGAAGCATGTGCTCACTTACAGAAAGCAATATCATCTCTGCCCTAAATCTGATTATTTATTATTCCCTTAAGCAACATTAATTAGGTTCATGTACTTTGCAATCTGAGTCATGGAAATAGATACTGAGCAAATGCCAGTGGCAGCCCGTTGATGTCATGTGTAGGAGACAAATCCTGGAGAGAATCTAGAGGAGATCCTCTGGGGAGCCTGAAGGTCTGCCCCAAATTTTCCAGGAATCGTATTTCTGAGCTTTCTAAGGCCAAGCAGAGCAATGTGCCGGAGATGCTAAGCACAGTATGCTAAGACACAGGATGTTAAGCATTTGCATCTTAAAATTTATTATGTCTTGAGTTATTTTAATTAAATCAGCGTGTTTTTAAACAGAGAAATATAAACATAACTGTGATTACTCTTATCTTACAAGATTACTCAAGTTAATTTTGTAAAAATAAGCAAGATTAAAGTTTAAAAATAAGCAAGATTAAAGTTTGGTCCAGGATATTTAATGATGACCTGGTAAGTAGCAAATGTGCTTTTGTAAATTTAGGGACAACTATTTTATGTCAATGTTTATAAGCATCAGACTAGTGAAACTAGAGACTCCAATAAGAACATCTCTAAAAATGAATGTAAGGAAGTCATAAGGTCAATCAAACCATCAAATCAATTAAAAAAATGCTGTGAGCATCATTAAAGGCAAGTAAGTCTTTTTTTGTTATTGTTGTTTTTTGCCACAAAGAGCTTGAGATCTCATCTACAAATATATACTGGGCCTAGGATCTCATCTAGGAATATTTCCTGGGCCAGAAAATTCATAAAAATCTAGCCTTTGTTGTCTTAGTTTAGTCATCATTTAGGAATGAAACAGTAATTAATTAGTAATGTAATAGTACCAGATTAAGTAAAATTAAGAAAAATGAGGATCACAACAGAGACAGAACCATTTGGTTACTTAATTCAGTCAACAGTGTGTCGTGATAGTTTGAATCTGAAATAAGCTGACAAAGAACACCGCAATGTCACAACATACCGGAGATTGATTTCAGCTCAGACAACCTCAGACATAATGGTTACTGCAGATGAGAACTAATGCTGCAATTTACATACCATGGATCAATGCTAAAATTGGGTAATTATCATAAGTCATGCGTCTCTCTCCTACATTCTTTCTTCTACAGGTACTGAGGCACAACTTTAAACTGGTCCTCAATGTGCAATGTTCACAGTCGTCATCAGCAGTATAAAGTGAAATGTTAAGTTCAAAAGGAAGAATCAGCATTACCTTTATGAATTTAACATTCAAATCAAGCAATTGAGTTATCAAAGTTTGACTTCAGAACACTTCCCAATTATCTATTCCTCCGTCTGAAATCTGCTGCTCTTATAAAACAGCTGGATATCCAGCAAGTATTAGTCATTAGAAAACCACAGCTTAACTTCAGGTTTCATGGTAATTAATGCTAGCTGTGACAGAGAGAGATGCAAGAAGATACTTGGGTTTCTTTAAGACTTATTAAAGCTTGGGTTTGATTTTGATCTTTTCCTTGCAAAAGGACCACAACAATGCATATTCCAAAATAATTAAAAAAAAAAAAAAGAGAGAGATGGATTTCTAGGTAGTGTCTATTATAGGAAGTATAACAGGCATGTTGAAAGGACTGTAGCTAAAATATTCCTATCCATGTATCTGTCTGAAATAATATTTTGAATTTCCTGAGGTTGTTGTTGCTTTACATACATGTTTCATGATCTTGGTTCTTAACAAAACTTTGACCTTTTGAATGCAGCTAAATTTGGATAACAATACATAACCTATTTCAGGAATTACATCCCACTCCTGAACTCTTATAAATGGAATGACATGAAGAGGACATGTGTCCTCTTCTTGTGACTTTTATTGTGATGAGAGCAGTGTTTAAAATGATTTTGTGTGCGTATGTTCAAGAAGTTCCGATACAGACCTGTTATTTTATTTTCTGATATACAATGGGACGTTCTTGCTCAGTAGCGTTGCTGCTAGAGTAGCTCCCTAAACTCATGTATCTTTTTCACTTTGGAAAGACTTTGATCAATAGATCTACCATGAACCTCTGTTCTATTCCCTTAGCTAATTTACAGGGTACAGCTTCGTGTTTCAGCTTGCTCACTTTTTGTATCTTTGCAAATTCAGTGAGCTGTAGCAAAGGCAGCAGATGGGAATCGGGAGCTTGCTCTCTGCATACAGTACAATTTGAATGAGCAATGAAATATGTGTTTACAGAATCCCTGCTTGCAGAAACTCTTGCGCATTCTGTTGCACACCCCCTAAGGAAGTACTTCACACTTACAGAATGGCAATTTAAAAGAAAAAGCACTCAGGCTCTCCAATGTCTTCCTTTTGAAACAACTTTCTTTTCCTCCGGTCTTTTTTCTCAAACCCATTGCTCCATTAAACTAAAAGAAAAAATAAGTTTAATTTAAAATGTATAATTTTCCATCCTACGTGGGTACTGCAGCCATTCTCCTTTCCAACGAGGAGATCAAGAACAAAAATAACAAGAAAAGTTGTGAACCTGAGCAAACATTTAGAGGATATTGTCTCCCTTTCACTGGAGGCAAATACAGTGGAGCACCAGAGTGCCAAGGGAGGCCATGTGTCCTCTGTGTTTTGCATATGAAAGTGCTGAACGTGAGATTTCATAAGGAAAGCAGTTCAAAGCAGAAACCTACTGTAGGCATTTCCTTTCTCTCCACTTAAGAGGAATCTAGTTCTCTGCATTTGGCCGTCTCAAGCCAGCCTTTCTGTGTATTCTTTATAATGGAGAATCAAATCACAGTTCTTAATTGTCTCTGTACACAATAATCACTTACATTCCAATTAATCCTGTCAGAGGGTAGATATCATGGTTAACTAATAGTGGAAGAAAGAGTGAAGAGTATTATTGTCAATGTAAAAGTGGCTTAATCGTAGACCGAACTTTGCTTGAGGATGGCTCCATGAAGAATTCCAACTTATTTCCAGTTGTATGAGTATAACGTGAACTGCAATGTGCCATCAGTCGTCATTTGCTGGTTTGATTTCGGCTTGTAGTACTCAAGATGATCCTACAAAGTATCAAATGCCAAATCATACTTCTCTGGCAAAATCTCTTTTCAATATGATCAAAGGAAAGCCCAACTCTGATTGATAGAAAACTAGACAAATCCCCTACATGGTTTCTTGTCTTTTTTTAGGGAGAACATTCTATATTTATCCTCTTTTCAAAAGGATTCAGAAACATTGCCCTTGCTCTTTCTCTTCGGCATGAGAACATCCTTACTCCAGGAGCAGGAAACAGACCACAGACCTTTCCATAGTCCCCTCAGAATAACTCTTCTAGATCTTGCAACAGTTATACAGAAGTATGCTGATTAATTTCGTCCACATTGTAAAGTTCATACACAAGTACTAAAAGGACATGGATTTAAAGGAGATATTTGGAAGATCTCATTTGTTACTGTAGCAAGGAATAGTTGGCCTCAGATTGCAAATTAACTTTCTAGTGTCATAGTGTTTGCAGCAGGAATGCAGTTGACTCGAATTGCCAAGAACAAAATTGATGTTGGAATATACTACTGAAGTACAACTTATTCTGTCAAAAATGATTACACGTGGAGGAACTACTGACTCTGTAATGTTATGTACATTCTTTTCTTTCATATCTTCTGATGACTGAAAAGATCCTTTGAAAGAAGGATTTCATGCTGAACCCCAATTCACAGATTTATTGGTGCTCAGTTCAGCTGGAGAATCAAGAAAAGTCTGAAAGCTATTTATTTATTTATGGTTCTTACATAATTAAACTTATCATGATTAGCTTTTGATACGATGAATTACCAAGATAAAAGCATAGCATGTTTTCTGCACATTCATTTTACTTGCAAACACAGCATAAATCTTCATCACCGTCTGTGGTGCACTTCCGGTAATACATCCTTTTTTTAGAGAATGCAGAAATCAATTATCTGAAAACTGTAGAAAAGTGATACAGTCTGGTGAGAACTATGCAGGTTTTTCCTCCTTGGTTTACTTTATTTTTGAAACAAAAGCTATAATTTTGACAGAAACTTGTTCTTTTGCTCTAGCATGTTCATATCTCAATTCCAATCACTAAGATTAGGAAATAAACTCTGCTGACTTTTCTTCTCTAAAAAATCTTTTCCTGATATCATTTTTTTATTATTCAGTATTTTTTTAACATTTAACTATGTCTACATATTTCTCATTTGTAGCACATTATCCTGCTTGTTTCCAAATCGTCTGTGTCCTGTCTTCTAGTGACAAATTTTCTTTAAAAAAATTCTTAAAAATAAGGTAATTCTGAATCATCAGTTAAAAGGGTTGCTGTGTTGCTTATAACTGAACTTCTTCAGAGCAACTTGGAGGTTACTTCCTAAAATGTTATCTTCAGTGAAGATCACTCAGGGGTCTTGATTTAAACCTCTATGTTCAGTTGATTAAACACTGAACAATCAGGTCACATTAAATAACTTGGATATAATTGATATTGCCTTTTACTCTATTCACATGCACTTCTCTAGGGCAGAGTTCTTAAACCTTTTCTATAGTGTAAAACACATTTCATTAAGGATCTTGTTAAGGTTAGTCTCTTCCTTTCTGAGACTCCATGTGCTATTTTTAAGCTCCATTCACTGTAGTCCTTGGTGATTTTCAACAACATTTTGTCTGTCTCCTCTTCATTTTCCCAAATAGTGCACAGTTGCTCACTTTATCCTGTAGCTCCTTCACCTGGTGACTCAGTCTTGATCAGAGCACATCTCTCAAAGGAGAGACTCCCACAACCCCCAATCTCATGGAGAATCACCAAACACTCTCTCTAGCCTAAGATCTGCTGAGCAGCATCCTCCTGTTGAGTTCTGCTTGGGTCAAGGTCTCCGGTGTGCCAAAGACTTTAATCCCGGTTGCTGCCAAAGAGTATATCCTGCAATGACTTGAGAACATGGTGGCACATTCTTGAGCAGAGCTGCAGCCTTCGCTATGGGAAAAACTGTTGCTTCCCTCTCTGTCGGGCCCTGTGAACCTAGCTCCCTTATCTCCATCCATAGTCAGCCCTGCTCTGCAGCAACCTACGCCCAGAGATGCCAAGTTCCCAGAAAGCTCTGGAAGCAGATTCAGGAATGTCTGCACAAACTGCCAGCACCAACAGTGAGCAGCAGCCCAGACACTAAGAAAAATCCTGGGGTGTCTAGTCTGGGTGATGGCTGAGGTCCCGATTGCAGCCCATTTTCACTGCGCTCTCCAAAGGCAAGATGCTTGCTTCACTGGGGTGAGACTGTCTAGTACCAGTCCTGCACAGGCAAGTGTCACTCAGTGCATAAGTAAATCCTATACCTCTCCCCATACATCTTGTATAGAGCACAGGTATGTGAAATGTGGTAAGAAATCCGTGCTAGGAGGATGAGTGAGTTAACAGGTGCAAAGGACTCTGGGTGCATTTTATGCCCCATCTTACATTGAGAATTGGCAGTGAAAATGCTCTAGGGCTGAGGCAGCAGTGGGACAGGCCCTGTACCCTGCACCACCTAGTCCACAAGTTGCAAACACAACTTGTATGGCCTGGGGTGCCCATCTGGAGTATCCCTCATTGTAGGCTGGGGACTCTCTCTAGCATGCTGCATATACCTGACTTCTCCTAGCCTAGTGTTTGACCAACCTCATAGAATCACAGAATAGTTGGGGTTGGAAGAGATGTCAGGAAATCATCTGTTCCATTCCACCTGCTCAAGCAGAGTCAGTTAGAGCAGTTGGCCAGGACCCTGTCCAGAGGGCTTTTTGACTGTCTCCAAGAAAGGAACCTCTCAACTCTCTGTTTTGTTACCCAACTGCTCTAAACGTGGTGCCCCTTAGATTCAGATGGAACTTCTGATGTTTCAGTTTGTGCCTGTTGCCTCTTGTCCTGTCACTGAGCTCCCCCGGGAAGAGTCTGGTCCATTCTATTCATGTCTTCCTATAGCTGTTGATAAGATCCTTCCCCCATCTTCATGGCTCTTTGCTGGGCTCTCTTAGATAAATCCACATGTCTCCTGTACTAGGGAGCACAGAACTAGACACTCCAGATTTGAGCACAATATTCACCATCCTGAGGGGAAGGATCATGTTTATTGACCTGCTGGCAATGCTTTTCCTATTGCAGATCAGGGTGTTGTTGGGTTTCTTTGCGTCAAAGGCACACTCTGGGTCCACACTGAGCTTGATGTCCACCATGTCTCCCAGGTCTTTCTCTTCACAGCTGTTCTCCAGAACATCAGTTCCCAGCCTGTACTGGTGTGCGGGGTTATTCCTCCCCAGGGGCAAGACCCTGCAATTTCCTTTATTGTACTTCATGAGATTGCTCTCTGCCCATCTCTCCAGTCTGATGAGGTCTCTCTGAATGGCAACACAATTATCTGCTTTATTAGCCACTCCTCACTGTTTTGTATCATCTGTGAAGTTGCTGAGGGATGATAGGATGATAATGGCCCTATCATCCAGACCATTAATGAAGATGTTAAAAAACAGAACTGGATCTGATATTGAGTGGGCACAGGGTCTCTTGCTATTGGTCTCCAGATGGACTTGCACTGCTGATCACAATCCTCTAAACCTGGAAGTTCAACCAGTTTTCAATTAATCTCACTGTCCAGCTACATAACCTGCACTTCATCAGTTTGTCTGTGAGGATGTCACAGGAGAAATTGTCAAAAGCTTTACTAAAATCAAGATAATCAGCATACACTGCTCTCCCTCCTGACATCAAACCAATCATTTCATCATAGAAGGCTATCGGGTCTGTTAAGTATGATTTTGCCTTCCTAAATCCCCGCAGACTACTTGCAATCACCTTCCTGTCCTTCATGTGTCTGTAAATAGCATCCAAGATTAGCTGCTCCAACATTTTCTCAGGGATGAGGGTGAGGCTAACTGTAGTTTCCTGGATCCTCTTCCTTGACCTTCTTGAAGACAAGAGTGACATTTGCTTTCTTCTACTCCTCAGGAACCTCTCCAGATTGCCATGACCTTTCAAAGATAATTGAGAGTGTCTTTGCAATGATATTAGCCGCTTTTCTCAGTACTCATGCTGTAAGGGCCTGTGACCTCACTAGAAAAGAAAGATGTTTTAAAGAATGCAGTTTATTCAAACTGTTAATGAGCCATCATCTGTGCCTTGCAAGCTTTCTATGAATCTCTTTTTTTTTTTAATTTGAAGCAAGTGCAACTTCTAAGGTGACTTCACTCTTAATGTTACATTTGCCGTAATGAAGTCTGCTGTCTTCGTATATGTCCAGATGTAAACAGAACTTGGATCTCACACTGGTGCCAGTTCTCAAACTAGTTTCTGTACTAAAATAACCATTTCTCTCATATGATTCTGAAATTTTATCCTTAGTCTTAATAATAGTCATTGTCTCAGTTACCAGCTGCTAACATTAGAGAGCATCCAATTTGGACTTGCCTCAAACATGATAGTCACTTTCTACCAAAATGTGGTGACATTGCCACTTAAGAATCCCAACCTATACCAGCCGTCCTTAAGCCTGGCAGCTGTTTTGGAAGTCCTTCTAATAGGTTTTCTTCCTGACCTTACCTCTAGTCCTATTCCTAGGATAGGCGATTGTCTCTCCCTATCTGATCCAAAATCATAGAATGCCTAAGGTTGGAAGGGACCTCTAGAGGCCATCTAGTCCAACCCCCCCTGCACACGCAGGGCCACCTAGAGGACATGGCACAGGACTGCATCCAAGCGGGTCTTGAAGATCTCCAGAGAAGGAAACTCCACAACCTCTCTGGGCAGCCTGTTCCAGGGCTCTGTCACCCTCACTGCAAAAAGTTCTTCCTTAAGTTCCCGTGGAACTTTTTATGCTTCAGTTTGTGGCCATTTTCTCTGGTTCTGTCAGTGACCACCAGTGAAAAGAGGCCAGCCCCATCCTCCTCATTGCCTCCCTTGAGGCACTTATAGACACAGATGAGGTCCCCTCTCAGCCTTCTCTTCTCCAGGCTGAACAAGCCCAGCTCCCTCAGCCTCTCCTCATAGGGCAGATGTTCCAGGCCCCTGATCATCCTCGTGGCCCTGCGCTGGACTCTCTCCAGCAGCTCCACATCCCTCTTGTACTGTGGGGCCCAGAACTGGGCACAGTACTCCAGCTGTGGCCTCACCAAGGCTGAGTAGAGGGGCAGGATCACCTCTCTCGACCTGCTGGAGACGCTCCTCTTAATGCACTCCAGGATGCCATTGGCCTTCTTGGCCACGAGGGCACCCTGCTGCCTCATGGTCAACCTATCGTCCACCATGACGCCCAGGTCCTTCTCTGCAGTGCTGCTCTCCAGCAGGTCGGTCCCCAGCCTGTCCTGGTGTCTGGGGTTATTTCTCCCCACGTGCAGGACCGTGCACTTGGCCTTGTTGAATTTCATGAGGTTTTTGATCGCCCAGTTGTCTAGTCTGTCCAGGTCCCTCTGGATGGCAGCACAGCCCTCTGGAGTATCCGCTACTCCTCCCAGCTTCGTATCATCTGCAAACTTGCTGAGGGAGCACTCTGTGCCTTCATCCAGGTCGTTGATGAATAAATTGAACAGGACTGGACCGAGGACTGACCCCTGGGGGACTCCGCTCACCACAGGCCTCCAACTAGACTCTGCACCGCTGATCACCACCCTCTGAGTTCTGCCATCTAGCCAATTCCCAATCCACCTCACTGACCACTCATCCAGCCCACACCTCTGGAGCTTGTCCAGGAGGATGTTGTGAGGGACAGTGTCAAATGCTTTGGTGAAGTCAAGGTAGATGACATCCATTGCTCTCCCCTCATCTATCCAGCCGGTCATCCCATCATAGAAGGCTATCAGATTAGACAAGCATGATTTCCCTTTCGCGAATCCATGCTGTCACCACTGGCTGTATATTCATTTATTTTTATTTTATTTTATTTTATTTTATTTTATTTTATTTTATTTTATTTTATTTTATTTTATTTTATTTTATTTTTTTCTCCAGAAAACTTATTAGTGCTGTTACCGAGCTTATCATCTTCTCCCAGTTCAGTCCTTTCCCACATGCTTGTTTCACAACCTTGGGCAAGTACAGATCTCCACAAATCCTGGAAATCACACCTGCTCATCACAGCAGTTTCTCAACTTTCTCTCTGACCTCTGCTGATTTTCTCTAGTCTGTATTTGTATTCATGCAAGATGTAGATTTCCTTGAAAGAATATGTTCTGGACCCTTCCCCAGGACATGCCTCTGCATTTGTCTTTTAGAAGATATAAGCAGAACCAGGCACTGACTCCAAGATCCTCAGAAGTCTTCTCCTTTCCACAGGGCATAGTGAAGAAATAGGTTCTTGTTACTTGGTTTCATTGCTGGCTGCGTGAATCTTTTTTGTATACCGTATGGAATGGTGAGTGTCTTGGACTCTGCTATCATAAGGTGGTGAAAACACATTTCTGCAGTGAATGGCAGAAATAACTTCAGACTCTAAAGGACTTGCAGGTGTTTGAATTTAAATTCATTATGACCAGTCTCTTAAGTAAACGTCCACTTTCCCTGTAGAGATTTTAAAACCCATTTCCCCAGTGCGTAAGTAGAATGGTGGCATGTTTAGCACTGGGCATAAAGACTTCAGCATCAAAATATCACAGAGGTAAAATGAACTTGCTATGAAGCTCTGAGGTTAAGTGATTGCTTAGAGACCTCACTGTGAGGTGTTTTATGCACGCAGTTATTATGCTGGAGCATTGAAATACCATGCAACCAGCACTGCCTATACTGTATAGGGTGGGTGGCAAGTCACTTATTTAGGTGTTTCAGATGTTCAACTTTGGCCACTGGATATTATGAGCCTACACTCATAATTTGCAGATCAAAGCACCTCACTTGGTCACATTGCCTACTCCTAAGACATTGCAACATATATATTACACCTACCTAATATGTGTGACCTTTCATATGGCGTTTCATGTATATTCACTGACAAAATGCTTAGTGAAAGAAACCATCCTCAAGAGCCACTGTTGTTTTGCTATCTGCCCTTGTAAAGGGGTTTTGCAGCAGTAGTGACTTACAATAGGTTAGAAACACTGCCCAAACCATCATACCTTGGTTTGATGTTTAGTAATACTAAATTCATTCTTTCATAAGATCTTCATGCTTTATTCACATTTCAGTGATCGTTCTTCGCTTGCCACAGTCCATGTGAGAGAATATGAAAGAGAATTGGAAGACAGAATGTTAATGAGAAAGTAAGTGTAGAGATAGCAAAAAGGACCTTAAAATAGAGCTCAGCAATTACCAGGAAGCAACTTTATTTCCTCTAATATGTATTTTGCCTGCCACACAGTAGTGTTGAGGGTAAATTGATTGATGTTTTAAAGTGCTTTCTGTTCCTCTGATGAAAGTTGCTATGGAAATGGAAAGCATACTTATTAGATATTTGCAGTCACTTTTTGTTAAAACTTCCAGGTTCTCTTTATCTCTGAGTGCTGCTGCACTCTTCAGCATCAGAAATTATTAACAGACCCACAAGAGAAGCTCCCCTGTGCTGCTCTATGTACATACTATCCATTCTGTACATCTTAGTTGGCTTTCTAAATGACAGAGGTGTAAAAATCTCTCATTGGAGAGATCTCTGGCAGTCATCCTAGGGATATTCTAATATATCCCCAGTTCAAAGGTTGAAAGGAAATTCAATCAATTGTTATTTTAAATATTTATAAGAACTCTTATACTATGCATAATAAAATGTAGATGCAGTTTAAGTTTAGCCTCTTGTACCAACTGCCATCTGAGATGCCATATCAAGACATCTGGGGATCTGGAAGCATATGCGTAAAATAAATGCAGAACATCTTTTTAGCGCTTTACTACTTATGTGGCTGCTACCATTTCAGGAGTGTACTTCAGAAAGGAAGGCAGCCATTTCTGTTCCTATCTGACCATACTCACAGGTAGACATTGTCCTAGTTACAACTTTAGCTATAAATATTAATATTTTCCAATTTTCTTCTCTACTTGATAGAACACTGTGATTTAATCATTCAGTATGCTGAAAGCTTTTCTTTTTTTTTTCTAATTTACATATTACTTAATGTGGTTTCAAGAGAAAAAATTCCACATAATGCTACCAAGCCCAACTTAAAAAGTAGGATTAAAAAATGGCTCTTCAGTAGAATCTAGCTTACTGCTCAGAGGCATGAACACAAAGAATACATTATAGCATTCTTATATTCGTGCATGCAGAACAGCCCTCCAGGAACACATGCAGAACACCTCCTAAAATAACGATCAGCTATGCTAAACATACACCACTTACTGTATTGGAAGGAAGAACTGCTGGAAGTATTTCTGATTGGTTTTAGCCTTGCTAGAAGAACATGCAGGTGCAAATAATCATTCACAGCTTGCTAGGGAAGTGTGAATGGTACTGAAGCAAAATCAGCTAGAAAGCCCTTTCTCCAGGGAGTGAACATTTCTTCTTTGTAACCATGCTTGCCTTTCAGTTCTTGGTTCCTTCCCCTTGGTGTGTATCCTCAAGCAGACATCAATGGATAAGTGAGGGTCATGTTGTACTATCATTTCCTCTAGGTATCAACCAAGAACTCTGATGTCCTTCTCATCTGTTAAAAATCTTACAGTATAGTGGGGAAAGTACAAGTGTTTTACTATCTCTGGTGCTGAGATTGGCAGTTTCTTAGCAGTAAAAGCAGAAAGCAATAAACTCCCTCACAATGAAGGGACAATATAATAAACAGCGACCTTCATCCATATTTCATCTTTTTAAAGCTTTGAGAGAAAAAGGACAAGCCTGTAGCTAGGTTGTCAGAAACTGCTTGTGGGACTGGGTAAAGAAGCTGGTGGTTTCAGGATGTGCTTCTGCTTCCAGGTTTCTAAATGTTTTGATATATAAAAATGGAACTGCATGGAGAAGCTAGATTGCTAGAGTTGGAACACAGTATTCTATCCAGACAAAAATAATTCAAATTACATTGCCTAATACTTCTGAAAACTGAATGCTAAAGCTAAATAATTTTCAAAGTATAAAAACAGCTGTCTTGTAATTTTTATCACAAATGTTTGTAGTGTCTTAAAACAGAGTCCTTTGTGATGGCAGCAAAGACTAGCAGAGAAGAGAAATATATATGTTCCTATCCATTCAATACCATTTCCAGTAAACCATGAAATACATAAGTCCATGTGTTTTCTGCAGAATTGATGCTAAGCTCCAGCTAAGGGTGAACAGGGCAGTTCAGATAAAAGGCAGCAGGGGAGGAAGAGTTCAGGAAAGGCTACAGAAAGTTTACTTGCACCTGTTTTGCCATGTTCTGAGTAGCTACAGGATAATCCTCCTCCACATTTCTGACAGGTCTTTCTTTCTCCTTCCTGTACAATTGATGAGAGGATAGAGGGGCTGAGGAAAAAATACATATATTCTGTTATCATGAATCTTGATAATCTGGTCTGCATCTGACTTACTGCTGTTACCTTTGACCTGGTTTCCTTTCAAGGTGAAGAAGTTATTTCCCCATCAGCCCTTTTTACACACAGGTATGTCTCCTATCTCTTAACACTTCTTGTGAAGAAAAGGTCAGTGAGTCCTATCCCCTCTCTCTCTGATGCTCCTCTAGCAGTAGGTCTGTGCTGGCTTCATCAGCATTCATGAAATGGGCATGCACTTTCTTATTGAATCTTCTGTACTGATGAAGATTTAGAAACACTTGATGCAGGGCCTTGCACCACCCTCTCTTTCTTGTGGGAGAGTGGAACCTTGGTAAGATTTGCTGTTTCTCTTTACTGTCATTCTAGTTATTTCTAGCTCATACAGAGTAGATATTTCTTAGAAATAAGCCTACATCTGAAGCATTATTGCTAAAAGAAAAAAAGTGGAAAAAAGGAGGAAAACATGCTTTTTCCCCCCCTAAATTTGAGTATATTGGTATTTATAAATGATATACAAAATAGTAGATTCATAAGTAAATTCTATTTATAGTGATGATAAACAAGTGAAGGAAAAAAAATCCTTCCTTTGACCATCTGGAAAACAAATATTGTTATAAGAAGGCAAGATACTTTGCCAAGAAGTAACATATCCACTGTGGTTGAACATATATTTCAATACCAGTATATCATTAAAATCATCCAGATTTATTTCATCATACGATGCTGAAAAACATACATTGGAAATTGCAATTCTTAGCAACTTTTCTAGACATAATGATTTTGTAAAGAAGGTGGGAAGGTGTATGCCATTTAAATGCTGAGGATCAGTAGACTACAGTATTGTACTACCAATTTTTCAATTCACTTGAGTGTCTCTGTTATCTTGCCATAGCTCCTTTGAAGATTTGAGCTCTGGAAGAAAATACCTCAAGCAAATTGCCTTAATTTTGCTCTTCTGTGAAGCTATTAAAGTATAATAAACAACTTCAGAGAAGGTAAGGAAATCATCCAATAGAAGACTTGAGCTACCATTACAAAAACAGTAAATGAAACAGACAATCCCTTAAAAGTTGAAAATAAAGAGTATTAATACTTTTCCTTTTCATGATTTTTTTTTTTAACTAAAATGTGATCTTTCAGGTGCAGTAAAGAAATGTCCTTGAAGAGTGAAATATTAGAAGAAGCAATGCTGGAGCAAAATGATAGATGACACTCTGATATTGATGACACTTGCATATATGTGGGCCTTTACTCACCTGAAGTCTCACGGGAAGTATGTCATTGAGTATAGCCAAGTACATAAGCTAAAAGGTTCTGTAACTGGACTGGACTGTGCAAGAAGTTATATGTATTTAGGAATGCTGACAAAATATAAAAACAATAGCTGAACAATTGTCCAAGTATTTTAAGTATTAAGTATTAAGTTAATATAAATATAATATAAGTATTATATTATTATATATTAAGTATTAAGTATTTAGGAAATTGGTTGGTTGGTGGTTCATATAAAGCAAACAAATCAAATCACATTACAAGGTGTTATAATTGTATTTAAATTCAGAGGGAAATAATTAAGCTGGGAAACAAGTCTAAATTATTCAAAATTTTCTAAGGCAAATATGTTTTGTTTTCTACATATATTGACAAAGAGAAGTCTTTCTAATGCTCCTGTGCCTAACTGGATACTGAGAAGACTCTTTCTGCCTTCTCCATATCCAGTTAGTGATCTACACTGAAACAGGAAGTTACTCTCTTTACTTTTATCTTCTTCAGTTTCTATTTCTTCATGATGTCCAAAGAAGTTGATGGAGATGATTTATCTCTCAGGTAGTTTGGAAGCATCAAATAATAAAATAATCATACTGCGCTAATGTGCAGTCATCATAATTATAGGGTTTGTTTTTCTTTATTGTACAGAGCACCGAGGTTATAACTAATATTAAAGCAATCTTTCAACAGGCACCGTATGGTTACTTATTTGAATCACTTAAAATCTAAACAACAGATGAGATTTACATAGCCCAGGGAAAAGGTTAAATTACCCTTGGGAAACTGAAAGGCTAGAGAGTTCAAATGATTTGCTCAGCATCAAGATTGGAAGCTAGTTATTGAACTCAGATCTCCTGTGACCCCATCTTGACCTTGAATCAATAGTCATCTTATTTATCCTCTGTCTGCCTACCTTGTTGCCGTTAAATCTATGGTATCAAGTAAGTTTAAGCTTTCAGTGCTGGAACTGTATCTTTATGTGCGGTTTCTATTTGTGTGTGGCTTTTTGTGTGACTTTGCTTTCTTCCCCTCACACTATAAGGTGATTACATGCATTAAACTTTTGAGGATACCCAAAGTACTTCTCAAAATTTCTCTTTTAATTAACTTATTTAGCTGCAGGGATTTTGCAAATAACTATATGCTATCTTTTGTCCTGTAGTTCATCTTTATATCTTACATAGATCTTTTTACTGCCCTTGAATTAGCAACCTGAAAACATGAGCTCGAAGTACTAATAAGCCAAAAGAGTAGGGAGGGGAGACAGACAAATGTTTCTAGCAAACAAAATATATTCAAGCCAATTGTAGTCACAGTGTTGTGCTTGCTGTTGATTGGCGGATAATGCTTAAGTAGAGGGAACAAATCCATCACCCCAGTCTTGTGTTGTGGTGACAAGTTTTTTTGCTAGCTTCCTTCTTTAGCACTCCAAGGCAAGAGTTTTCACTTGTATAACAAATGCAAAGGTTGTTTCAAAGTATTTTTACTGGCCAGAAATCCAAGTAGTTTGACATATTCCAGGACTGAGCACATCTTGAGGACTGAGTGTTTAATACTTTCTCTCTAGCTGTCGTATACTCTGAGACAGCAGATTATTAGATTGATTAATCTTCTTAGTTAAAGTGAGGATTTTTCCTGTTGCACTACTACCAAAATTCTGTACTCAAGTCTAGCTGGGGAATGAAATGTAAAATAGCTGTTATAATATATATGAGGTACTACATTATATAGATTAGTGCATCTCTAAAGGAATTTGCCTGATATGCAGTATCTGTAGGCTTGCCATAGATAAAATAGAAGAAAGATCCACTAGATCTGATAGCCTACAGTGGTACTGATGTTTCTTTTTTCTGTATTTCCTTTCTCCTCTACGAAATATTACAGCAGCAAGCAGCATAAAAAAATCTGATAAAGTATAAATATCTTCAGACCATATAAAATGAAAGGCTATTCTTCATGCATGGGGTTTTCAACATACAATACTCTATAGTAGGCATGCGTATTTCAAACTGTTCTTCAGCTGACAGAAGACCAGACTCTATATTTATGCCTTTCTTTTCCCTTTGTCTGTTACCTCTGTGGATTATTCTGTTGTGCTTTTGGCCTCACTTACTGGCCAGAAGCTGAAAATAACATAGAAATGTCAGTACCGTTCTAAAAGGCGGGATAGCAAAAATATATTGTATGAGCCATTAGCAAGACTAATGCAACATGCTGTGGAGAATCACAAAAACTGCTTCTCTGCTTTAAATGCTTTTAAAATGAGCATAAATCCACCTCTTTTCAACATCAAAGTTAATGGTTTTCTCACCACAGTTTCTGCAGTTTTACACATTCATAATGGCTTCAAATGTCTTTAGTATTAAAAGCTAAAACAGAAAAATTCCGTGACTTAAAAAATTAATTTTTGCCTTATAGGCATATGTTTTTCTTCTTACATATTTTTAACAAGATCTTGGAAACAATGCTTGAGTAATTAGAGCAAAATGGAAAATTAATGGATATCCAGATCTTCATTTTTCTGTTACAAAAATATATGGGGAAAAAAAAGTGCAGTACTCACTGTGCTTTTGGTGACAGTAAGTGCAGGGAGCTTTTATTGTTGAAAAATCCAAAACACAGATTCCAGTTTGTCTGGGTTGCCAACATATGGTGGGATTTGTTGGATCTCAGTGTAAGCCAACACAAAGGACAAGCAAATCTTAAGCATTTCTTTGAACATACATTTCAATTTTTCATCTACTTAACAATTGTTTCTCTCTGCTTATAAAGTCCTGTTGGTACATGTCATATATCCTAGTATTTTAAGAATGCTATTTTTAAAAAATATATTAAACTACCAGCGTGATAATTAGGTATTCTATATTGAATAATCATTCCATTATGATTGAGATAAGCTGTAATCTCTTAATCTCTTTGTACTTATATAGGTATGTATCATTTGCTACAATGTGCCAAAGTTTTAAGCATAGTCAAAGTGCTAATATTCTCTTTCCATACGTTATATGAAGTAGTCACGACCTTTGTGAAATATGTTTTACTACTTACATATATATCAACTTAAAAATCAAATGTATAGCTATTAAAATCTCTGAAAGATGACCCTTAGTGGTATAATTTGTAAAATGTAAAATAGTTGCCGATAGTCTCTTCAGTTATGGTACATCCTTCTGAAGAAGAAGAAAAAGGTCTTTCTTCACTCCGAAGGAAATCTACTATCGACTGGAAGATTCAAGAACTAACAGTCAGTGAAGCAGTAAACCTCCAGAAAATGTCCAGAATTCCCAGTGAGGACTGGAATTTCACTATATATTTTTATAACTTGTACAGGCAGTACACATCCTTACACATATACTTACACGTCTTACACATCCTTAAAATACGACCAATATTCCATGTAGCCCATTCTGAACAAATATTCTGTATCACCAACTTTGTTTCTACAAAAGAGGAAACAAAGCTTTTTTTGTTTGTTTTCAATTTACTCAATATTTTTCAAAAGAATCAAAAATACTTCATTGTGAACAAAATGTTCTGTAAACAGAACATTCTTTGGGTAGAAATGTATGTCTTGACTTTTGAAATGAACTCTGTTGGGACTGAGATATATCATCCAGTAACAGACAATACCTACAGCTTCAAAGTATGAATTGTTGAGTATTGAAGAACTATGTGTCTAATTAAGGAAATACATTCATTTTCCTCATTATTAAAAGAAAGTTGTGCGGAACTATGTTCAGAACTCTCTTTTATTACTGACCAAAGCTGCAGCAGATGTCCCTGGCTTTCCAGTATGCTTGCTAGTCTGTATTGATTTAAACTGCCTCAGTCAAATTACATTTAATTTATTTCTCTAGAATTAAGAGACAATCCTAAGAAATGCTTGAAGAAGAAACTAATGAGACAAGTGAAATATTTACTGCAGTTCAAATATTTACTGCAGTTCATATGAAAGCTTTGATTTATGTCTTTGTCCCAATCAGACTTCACCTTTTTTTTTTTAAATAAACCAAAGGAACAACAAACAACAAACAAAACAAAAAAAGAAAGATATGTACCTTGCTGAGTGGTAAATTTTAGATATTCTGTTATTTTATATAACAGCTCATGTTACTCTGTGGATAAGTTTCCTTTTACAATTTGCATTCAGAAACTACACAGAAAAATATAGCTTGTAGTTTTCTTTTCCTCAGGATGAGAAGAACACATCACAAAGCAAACAAAGAAATATGGTAGAATTGATAGATGCTGCTGGCTCTAATTAGTTATTTTTTGCATATTTATTAACTTTTGCCTGTTTAAAGGAGTAAAGATAATTTTACTCTGATAGTTTTGTTGAGGTCTGTAATTCATATATTCACATCATATACATTGTTGTGACCTTTAACAATGAAGCAGTTTTATCTATGGCTTCTGAATATGGTTAGGATTTTTAAAAAATACTGCAAAATCCTTTTCTTTAATTATTCACAAACTGGACTGCAGACATTATCTAAGCAGAAATTTCAAAGAAAAACAAATATTAACAAGGTTAGAGGTACTTTGTTTGGACTATATAGGATTTCATATGTGAGTATAAATTTTCTGATTGGCCAGTGCAGGTTCTATACCTCGATACTTTACAAATAAACTAAACGTAGCCTATCTAGATGTACACAGGTCCACTATTCAAGAGCATTTGATTTATCTCTGCTCTCAATTTCAACAATTTTTATTTGGGAGCACTGGAAGAAGCAAAGGGACATCTAAATGCACAATAAGCTCTTCTGTAAGTGGCAATACATATTGGCTTGTAGGTTCTGTCAGCGTAAAGCACGATTAAAGCAAGTTTGTGTGATTACTGTAAGCTTTGGAAAGTTTAGACCTCTTATATTTTGAAAGAAAAGGTAAAATAGATGAGGAAGATTCTTCAAAAAAAACTTGTTCTTTTAATTTTCTTTCTGCACAAAAGAAATCACACAGAATCACAAGATGCTTGAGGTTGGAAGGGACCTCTAGAGATCATCTAGGCCAATCCCCCTGCACAAGCAGGGACACCTAGAGCACGTGGCACAGGGTGGCATCCAGGCGGGTTTGAAGATCTCCAGAGACGGAGACTCCACAACCTCTCTGGGCAGCCTGTTCCAGGGCTCTGGCACCCTCACATCAAAGATGTTCTTCCTCACATAGAGACAGAATTTCCTGTGTTTCAACTTGTACCCACTACCCTTGTCCTATCACTGGCCACCATTGAGAAGAATTTGGCCTCCCCGCAAATATTTGTATATATTGATCAGATCCCCTCTCAATCTTCTCCAGGCTAAACAGGCCCAGCTCGCTTAGTCTTTCCTCATACAATAGATGCTCCAGTCCCTTAATCATCTTTGTGGCTCTCCGCTGGACCCTCTCTAGAAGCTCCATGTCCTTCCTGTACTGGGGAGCCCAGAACTGCACCCAATACTCCAGGTGCGGTCACACCAGAGCTGAGCAGAGGGGCAGGTTCCCCTCCCTCGACCTGCAGGTAACGCTCCTCCTGATGCAGCCAGGATCCCATTGGCCTTCTTGGCCATGAAGGCACATTGCTGGCTCATGGTTAACCTATTGTCAACCAGGACTCCCAAATCCCTGTCTGCAGAGCTGCTTTCCAGCAGGTCAACCCCTAATCTGAACTGGTATCTGAGGTTATTCCTCCAGGTGCAGGACTCTGCACTCATCCTTGTTGAACCTCATGAGGTTCCTCTCTGCCCAACTCTCCAATCTGTCTAGGTCTCTCTGAACGACAGCACAGCCCTCGGGAATGCTGGACATGCCATCCAGTAGGACTGCAACAAAGTAATTGCTGGCTGGTGTTTCCCCTTCTTCCAGCAAATTGTTGGGGTAAATGATTTGTCAGTTTGTGGTGGAAACCCATAATCCTGTCATGTTATTTCATTGGCAAAATTGTTAGTGTTTAGTTTACAGTTTGCAAAAACACAGAAGACCCTGGGTTTAAAGTGGAAGAGTAGAGGGGAACATCCTGACAGCATATGCCGTTACTGGATAGTGGAAAGATATTGAGGGATGAAGTGAGTATTATATCAACTTTTATTTTAAGCTGTTCTATCTTTTCTAAAAAGTTCATTGAGCAGGTTTAGGTAAAAGATGACTTAGGTGATCCAAAGTAATGGTGAAAGCAGTGAGATAATGATCTTCACGAGCAACAGCAGCAGGATAAAAATACTATATCTGCTGCAGAATTTAACATGAACAAAAATTTCAGATTTCAGTAAAGTAGACTCGATCATCTCCAGATAGGTAAGTAAAACCATCTGGGACACTGATTTAAGAAAATAAAATGAACAGAGGTAACTAATAGTTTCTTAATGAAACAACTAGCTTGCATAAATGCAAATTAGCCATTGCAGAACTGTAGTAAGGCAAAACAGAGCTGTAGTAAGAGACCAAACTAGAGGCCAGTTCTTAGAGAAGTATATAATTTGCAGAGCATAAACATGTCAGAGGGATTGCTTCATTACTTTGGTAATGCCTTCTCTTTTCATGAGTTCATTTGAAAGGACTTCAGAAGAGATATGTCAGTTAAATCTCAAGGAATTCCCCCAACTCAAATCTGATGAGAGCAATGAGAATTTTCTGAAGTCTAGAAAATACAGTTTGTTGTTAAGTTCTGAATGAATTTGGATTGCTTACCCTAAAGAAAGGAATTTTAAGAAGGAAGGTAAATTTTCAGTCGTGCTAAGGGCTACTGCAAAGAATGAAGGATGTTTTCTTTTCCATGGTGGAAAAAAAAAAAAGGTGTTCAAGTTGCAATAAAAGAAAAAGGCGCAGGTGGAGATTTAGGGGAAAAAAAAGGGAAGGGAAGGGAAGGGAAGG
>VWPW01000105.1:59181-70558 GCA_013389825.1 Crypturellus undulatus
GTCAGCTTAACTCAGCCAACACCAAGGTATCATCTCCTCCTACCAGCTTATTACCACAGCCAGGAATTTGACATTACTTAGAAGGACATTTTCACACCATTGTGTAGAGGCTACTTGCAAATAAATCTGAACAATACATCAAGTTCATCAGATGGAGATCAGTAAGAGAATTGTGTTTCTACAGTTGCAACCTGACATCACACTCATATAGCCTAAGCTCCTTGCTAGGTACTGTGACACAGAGCACAATTTACTCTTCTTTCAGATATTACCATTGGANCAGCTTAAGCTCCTTGCTAGGTTCTGTGATACTCTTCTTTCAGATATTACCATTGGAAACACATGTACAAATGTGATGGTGGACTTAATCTGTGCAGATTCCATAAAGTGTACTCCAAAAAACCACAAGCAGTTGCTCTGTTTTCAATAATGGAAGGACATTCCAATTTGAAGAACTGGATACCCACATTCTTCATATAGCCCCAAAATACCCAGTCTGCGACTGCCAAGACGACAGTCAGCGGGTGCTGCCATCTCCACCACAGGGTCCTCACAAGCAGGTTACAGATCCAACAGGCTGTAGTGACAAGAGCACCTAACAGCAGCTTTGGAGAGATCTTGTGGCTTGTCCTCCGACAGGAGAGGGAAAAACACCGGTTCTCCAGAGAAAACGTGGGGAACATCTGCCTACATGAGAACACATTAAACCTCCAAACCAAGAGCACGCTCAGAAGACTCTCAAGGAGGAGGATTGGCAGCAAGTGACTGCAGTTGCTCTAGAAAACAAGTTGGGAACTCCAAGGCAGACAAACTGGGAAGCTTTTATGTGCACACCTTATATAATGATCCCAGCAACCCAACATGCAAGTACAAGCATTTTACAAGCATTTTTATGCAGAGCAAAAGTGGGTCACATATTCAGGAAAAGAACATAGCAAACAGCTTTCTTGCACAGTTCGAGCAAGTCTCACAGGACGAAATGAAAACAAGTCTGAACACCAAGGCTTCGAAAAGGAGACCCACGCGGGGAGCGCACGCAGATCTGAAGAGCACAACTTCGAGCCAGCAAGAGAGGGCTAAACCCGGCTGCCTGGCTGCTGCCGAGCTCCAGTTTGGTGGGAGCTGCCAACCCTCATCTCACTCGCACCAGGATGGTGACGAGCAGCATCTTGCACCTCCCCGACACAGAACCTCCCCAGCACCCACAGAAATCCTCCATCCTCCCTACTACATTTCATCTTTAATTCAGATAAGAAAAAAAAATAAAGTAAGAAGGATTCCATCTTCAGGAGTGCTTTGAACTAGCTAAAAAACTCCAAGTTTTAGCAGTAAACACTAAAAGTGTTTAACCACAATACCATGTGGGCTGAAGAGGACCTGCAGAGGCCACCTGGTTCAGGCTGCTGCTTAAAGCAGGGCCAGCTCCATAGTCAGATGCCACTGTGTGCTTCATTCTTTCTTAAATGGCAGCAAGCAAACCAGAAAACTGGTTTTCTCTGGGAGACAAGGATAAAAGAACCTGAAATCACAACAGTAAACATGAAACCCAAAAAGGAAAGGCCTAGGTGGAAAACCCTCCCTTGATCTATCCCTGCAGTTGATCCCCGTGCTGTCGGGACGGATGAGGCCAGCTGTTTGCTGCAGAACTTCCTCTGGAAACGCAATCAAGTGTTTAAGCATTGCATAATTCCCAAAGTGTGATTTCAAGTTGCACAGAAATGCTGTCAGTGGGTACTGAACTCAGCAGATATTTTCCATGGAGAAAAACGCAATGCCTCAGGCATCCCCGGCATTCTTCTGGCATCTTCATTCTCACAGGTAGCAGAAAAATTCTCCCAGTATCAATATCTGAAATTTTCATAGCGAAATGGGACGTGCTCCACAGTTTTACAAGGTTTTATCCTTTAAGATCATCATACTTTGGGAAGAGATCCAGGGCTGAAAGCCTCAAGGAGAGCTTAGACAAGCTTCCTTCCAAGCTGACATTCCAACATCGGGGCACACAGGAACACACCACAGGAACATTTCTACTAACTGAACTTCCCTCTGATTTTAAAGAGAAGACAGATTCATGCCCAAGGTCCCCACACATCCACATACCTTGCCATACTTATTGCATCTTCTGGTACCTTATTTTCAAAGGACAAGCTCTCCAGAGCACATGAGAGAGAACAAAAACAGGAAGGGCCTGAATCAGGTCAGAATACCCACAGAAACATCATACTTGCAGATACAACCCACTCTCAGTTCCTCTTCAGTGCCTGTACCCAACTCTACACGCTGAACATCCAAGTCCTGCAGACTAACATAGGAAAATTGCAAGCCAATATGCCCACCCACAATTACAGTATTTTGAGAACTCTGTAATAGCTTTCAGTCATGTGAAAGCCATCATAGCAAGCAGCTGAGTCACTGTGTTTTTCTCCTAAATTGTAGCTTGCCACTGGAAACAGAAGCAGAAGAGCGCTAGGAAAGAGGCATTTCAGAGCTGGCAGAGGGTAGACGTGACCACCCTCGGAAGCCGGGTCCCCATGCACCCAGGTGATGACTAACTATGGAGTTTTGATCACATCTGCTCTGCTGCAGCTCGGATAAAAGCAGAAAAAAACGGTCTGGTTCATCAGGAGCTGCTTAAAAGAACAGAGCAATGTGAATCCTACCTGTCCTTTCCAAGGGAAGTTCCCACAGGACAGTGCACTTCACACTGCTTATCCAAGGACCCTAAAGCTGCAGTTACTCATTGTGTGAGCAGGATACACAAGTCATAAACTTCCCATTTCACAGCTCATGCAGGATGCTCCCCAGATCAATTCAATGCAGTGCTGGCCTCTCTCAAGCCAAAACCCTACTTGCTGCACTGGCCGTATTCTGCTCTCTACAACTTGACAGAGACATCACATTCTTGAAGAGATAAACTCATCTTATATTTTATACAATACTTTTTAAGAAAAAGAGAAACAAATAGTGGAGAGGAAAGAGCTTAATTAAATCCAGATTGATTTTGTACTACTTCAAAAATTGCTCCCGCAAACTTATTGCCATGATTGCCCAGTTCATACACCCAGGGTGTAGAAACTGGCCCTCGTGGATCTCCTTCTCAGAAAGGGTCTATGTATCCATGAAGATAACCCAGTAACGTGCCCAAGGCTATCAAGTAAGTTAATGGCAAGTTATTCTAATAAATTGGGAGTTCTTTGATTCTTGGGCTCAGTCGCAACCAAAGTAGGTTTCCATTCTAAAAATAAAGGGTTTTTAATTTTTTTTTTTCAAATAAGTAACGAAGATGAAAGGCCATTAGATAAAAGAATGTACTTCCAAAGCAGAGCAGTGGTGGAAACTTCACGTACGCATGTGGCATTCCTTCTGGGAATGTATAACCCTTTGCTACGAGCTGCCTTACACAGCAGCATAACAGGATGGCCTGAGCAGTACAGAAGTTGGCAACAGGTATTTCTTACAAGAAAATGCAGCTCTAAAATAGAGTTTTCTGAAGAGTACCTTTTCTTCACCCCAAACCCCTACTTTGCTTAGACAGAGTTCCCCAAGACATCTGTGCAACAGTAGCAGTAATTAACTTATTTCAAAATGGGGAAAAAATGAGCATAAAAGATGAATCTCTAATATTTACTTTTTGGCATGTATTTTTATCTTCTCATATTAAAAAAATCTGTATTTTTTATAATAAGTCAACTTCTGTACTCAGACAGAAAAAACTCGGCCTCTGCAAATACAACTCGTGCACATATTAAAAAAAAAAAGTGCAAAATACATTATTTACAACCAGAGCCAAAAAAAAGGCATATGAAATGACTTCAGCTTGATAAATGTCATCCAGCTATCGGCAGCACAAGCTTCTGACCTAACGCACATCTTGCCCAAGCCAGAAGTGCACCCTAGGGAACAGCAAACACTTACTGTTATCATTTACTGTCTTCTGCAAAGCCCTGCTGTGATCTGTACACGGGGAAACAACCACCACTGCGTGTGGACAAGCCCCGAAGACGTTACAGCCCCTACGAGTCGGTGGTGGCTGCACCGCAGCTCGGACGCTGCCGCAGCCGCACGGTCCAGCTCCGGCCTTAACGGACACGGGGTGAAACTGGAGCCTCAGAATTAAGCCAGAAGTTAGGAATTTCATACCTAGAGCTTGCAAAGCACCGAGCAAGGAAGGAGAGATAAGGACCACAGTTGTGGCAAATCTTTCAGTTGTCATTTCAGTTTTCAGCAAGCCATACAGGCGGGAAACATCCTCCTAGGTGCCAAAGTCCTTTTTATCATCATCAATACCTGGTCTCTAACATTTGCTTTCTGTTCATCTTGCTTCTTGAGTCTTCTTTGGGAATAATTATAACTTAACACTATAAGGCATTTGGACTCTAGAGTAATTGCAAAGTATCAAAAAATTTGATATCAAGAGCATTATGCAGGTGAAGCCCAAGGTTCGGCCCAGAGTGGCAGATGTCAGGCTCTGCTTGCCCAGATCTGAAACTTGAATACGACACTGGCTGGTCAACTCCTACATTTTACAGTCCAGTCAGATATTTTTAATACTCTAGTTTGTTTGTTCAAGCGACAACTAGAAGACTTAAAGCTACTAGACTTCTTTTTCCATTAAAAGTAACCGAGTCCAACCGATGCCCCACAGCTACACGCAGCAGAGCGAGATGTGGTAATTCACACTGCAAACCTTGAGGGTAAAGCACTTTTTCTTTTTTTCATCCAAAGGAAGGAACTTTGCTTCATCTTGGAAGCTGGCTTTAGTTATAACGAGTAAGCAAATATATTCTTACCGAACAAACACAATCTTGTTGGTTGGGTCTGTCATTTTAAGTTATTTAAATATCTTCTGGACTTCTGGCATACTTGGCCTTTAGTGACCAAACATCATCCTGTGACACCACACTGAACACCAAGGAAACTCGGGACACCAGCACACAGGAACAAGTTCTCTTTATGAACTACCAAAGTGTCAGAATTGATCTGGAATATTGCAAAGCAGTGACCTTGGAATCAAGGCATGCTTTTATAGCTTGAGACAACTTACATGTTTTGATTTGTTGTACTTTTTCCATGCATTTGATCTTCTGTATTAAGATTACCTCTTACTAATAAATAGGAATAGAGAGAACAGTATCTGAAGCTATCCAAAAACAGACTGCTTTTTTTTTTTTTTTTTTTTTTCCCCATTTCTAGAGTTATCAAATGTTTCTTCCTTGGTTCAGTTCTCTGAACAATACAAGTACCTGCACTTCTAACTATTTAATACTTAACTATCTCACAGACACACACACAAAAAAAAGACACTTAAAATGTAGGAAATCAAGAAAACAGAGCAATAGCAAGCATTCCCACTAGAGAACCCAGGCAAGGGCTCACTCTCCAGCCAACATAACCTTAAAACTTTTACCTTCATTAAAGCAAACAAAACCCACGAATCCCAAAGCCATTCCTTCTCAAAGAAAAGGCTCAAAATTTTATGAGAAACTCATTTTGTGGGACGTTTCACATTCCACCCAAGGCCGATTCCCCTCTCCACTCCTGCCTCTAATATCAACCAGATGTGACGCAGAGCCCAAGCAGGACTGTGCAAGACGGGGAAATGCTGCAGCTCTGCAGCTTGAGACGGGCTGTGGAGAAAAGCAAAGGTACCTAAAGCCAACTGATACATTTAGGAAGCTTCTCAGACTGTAACTATTTCAGCACTCCAATGTGATTAGCTCTGAGAAAGATGGCACGTGAGTGTTAAATGTAGAGTTCCTGGGTGGACACAATCAGCCATGGTGACAAAAGAGAAAAATATCAGGGACTGTGGGACATCAGGGCCAAACTGTGCAAGCAGCAGAGATACAGATGATCACCACTCTGCTGAATGTCCCTTCTAGCTTTTCTGACACATCATCGATTAGAAGAAAACTAATATTTGACTTACTCACTTCCAGAGACTGCTGATACTTATCCAACCAGGCTGGTTCCTGCAATAACCAGCACCTTTCAGCACAGGTGGGGATGTTTCAACTGACAGAATAATGAAAAAGGTCTCCAAATTCGTCTTGGAACCTTTAACTACTCCTGAAAGTCTCCCCTGAAATACTCTAGATGGCAAAATTCATGCATGTAAGCAGGTGAATCACAGCACCTCAACCAAGCGCTGCCAATGTTCATAAATATAGGTTCAACTCCCACAGTGTTTATCATGACAACATCACCTTTGTGTTCAGTTTTATATTTTAAAATATTGAGTCTGGACCTCTATTAATACAGCGGCAAAGTGCTAGAGTTGGCCAGCTAGGAGAGCAGCCACGGCACCACTGCTGATTTTATGCACATTTGCTGCATGTGCAAGACTCAGCTCTTCCTTCTTCCCCAATATCCCAATGTTTTCCCCGTTGGGCTTTTTGCAAGGCAATATCCGATTCTTAGAATACACCAGGTGAACTGTACCAAGCCCAACTATTAAAATGTTCATTTTTGAACTTAGTAGGTGGTCAGGATTACAACCATTAACTAACCAATTCATTACTTAGTAGCCTAGACATTACAGGTGGAAAATATGGAAACAAATATGACATGCACATACTCTGGACAGTAAAGTACGGATCAGTGCTAATATCTCAGTTTGGCTTCACTCAGATTACACCAGACCTCCCTCCCTCATATACCAATACCATGCCCAAAAAACATTTGTGAAAAAAAAGTAGACTTGCACTGTTGGATTTTTGTTTGACAAGCATTTATTGTATTTGTATTTAAATGCTGTATTTAAATCTGCATGAATTCTTAATTATGTGCACAAATAGATTTGTACTTACATCACTAGCTGTACACACCAGAAAAACCATCTCTGAAAGCTACTAGTAGGAGCAAAGGAGTAACACAAAAATAAACAGCAACCTTTCAAAATGCATATTCTTACTCCATCAAGTATATTAACTTTTTACATATTCCAGTAGGTAGAAAATTTATCATTCTTATTCCTTGCCTGAAATATGTACAGCCAAACCGTTTGTTTAGTCAAGACGTATCTTACTCAACACACATGTTGTTATATAGAAATTCATGTTTAACAAAAAAAGGGAAATCTCTTCTGAAAAACAGTGCTTAAGTGATTGATCTCAAGCACTGTGTAAGGGTAAACACGGCTCTCAAAAAACATCAATGAATCAAGACAGATATTTTGACAGTATCTGTTGGGAGGCACTATGGAGTGCAGTGTTCGTATTAATTATTCTATTCTACATGATTTTACTGAAATCTTTATATTCTAAAAGCGAAAGTATTGTCCTTGTCTTTAAGGACTATATTGCAGCAAAAACCTCTGGTACTCAAGAGCCTCAATTACTTCACTCTGGGCTTCCTCACATGCAGTTCCAAAGAGATGAAGTTATCCACACAAAACACCTTTCTGGGAAACCACAAATAACTAGATATTTCCTTTCACCCTCACATAAATCACATACAATGCTACCACTTACAGAGGAAGTCAGAGCATATTAAATCAAAAGTCATATTCGTAGATACATGTAAGCCTCTTAAAAGAAACCGAGCCCAGCTCTTGGAGAAATACATACACATGGCATCTTCCAAAGACTAGATAACACTAATGGCAAGTAAGTACTAGCTCAGATTTTATATTCGAGCAAAATTTCAAGACAGAAGTCTCTTAAACACACACAACAAACCTCAAGAAACACACCTGAACCACTCAGCCCCCTCAAAAAATATTTTCCTATGCACTGGGAAGCCATGACAAAGCCAAATTAATCAAATACAAATCCAGCAAACCTTTTCAAGCAGATCTTGAGACTAAGACAACGGTATTTTTCCAATTTGGATCTCCAAAACACTTGTTTGCACAGTTTTTCAAGAGGAAGCTCTAACAAAAGGGTGGATTTTATTAAGCAAATCCTTCAAATGCTTTATCAGCACCACTCACCACAAAACCCCACTCTGTTTGCTTTAAAACCTTGACAAAGAGCCTGTTTTTTAAAGAGTCACTTAATTCCAAAATTAAATCTTCAGCATCACAATGTATTTTGTGTTTCCGCAGAAAGAAATATTTGCTGTCCTGCTAAAACGTTTCCTTGATTGCAAAGAGGTATTAAAACAGGTTTAAGAACTCCATATGAGTAGGGCAACTTCTCAGCCAACCTGTAGTAACTTGATGATTTTACTAGTCAAATCACAAGTCTTATTGACTTGTCTTCCATAAGACTCAAGCATGAAAAATAAAGTTTTACCATACACACATCTCCAGACAGACTGGATCATAAACTAAAACTTTAGCAGGTCCCAGATTGATATTTCAAACAGTTTTTTTTAACTTCTGCTTTTCAAAAAGCAGATGATTTTGTTCTGCTGTACCCATGCAGCCAGTTACTCACTCACATTTACTGTTATTGCCAGATCACAGGGTCATTGCACAAAATAAGATGATCAACCAGCCCTCCCCTTGCAAAGGGAGCCTGAGCTAATGCAAGTCTCATCTTCCTGCCCATACTGGTCCCAACGCCAGCTCAACAGCTTCTATCACGGTCTTTAATTTTCCAAAGTCTATTTTTCCCCATATCTTTACATTTTCCTGGCTGAAAAGCCATCAGCCATAACTGGACTGGTCTGCCTCCCAGTGACTTGGCTTAGTTCATAAAGCCCATGGTTTTAGAACTAAAAAAAGCACAAAAACAAAAAGAGAAACAAATAATTGCTGTAACAAACTATTACATCAACATGCTAATATTATTATAACCATGTGCAGACAGTCTCTCTTTCTGGACATCTGGACTTTGTACAGCTGATATAAGAACTTTCCACTTTTTCATTTTCTATAACTCTTTGCAGAGAGCTGAAAATATTTCACCTTGGAATCAACAACACATGGGGAAAAAATTCTCTGATATTTATTTGCCATTGAAAAATCACTGTAAATGCAAAGACAACGCATCATCACTAAGAATGCTTAGCAATTCAGATATACCCAAAATTAAACATCTCATCATAGTCAAAACAAACGTGCAAAATCTGTAGGACACGTAAGGAACATACATACAATACAAATTCAAGTCAGATTTTACTTACAATCTTGTTAACTTCTGCGTGTTCTGGAAAAGCAGCTCTGGAAGAACTTGTAGTTTATTCCTGTTGAGACGCCTAAACAAAAACAGAGCAAACAAACAAAAACTAATTATCTTCCAAGTTAAGCAGCTTATTCTTTTATGCATACCCACATACGGCCCCTATTAATACACAGAATTGAAATTCGTGCTATGAACGGAGCACAGAATGCGCTGCGTACCAGGAGCCCGTGTCACACGCAGGCAACCTCACCTCAAAGCCTGATACTTTGGTACACACAATAAACACACAACGTTTTAATTTCATTTTATCTTTGAGGCCCACTGACAGTGGCTTCTTAAGCATCACCTTTGAAGCTGATGAGCACTGTTGTAGAAGACAGGAAAAATACAGAGACCCGAGAATGTGCTGATTTGATTGTTTCTTTAGGGTATTTCCAAGAAGATTTTAGAGAGAAATTCGATGTTTATATGTTAATCCACTTGACTTACCTTGGAAAGTTTTATATTTATGAACACACCTTATCATTTGCAAGCAGCCTACTGCGTTACAAGTGACATGAGGCTGCCAGCTACAAAAAGCATAAGCCTTCTCCCCTTGGTAAAATGTAAAAATGCAAAATCTAAAAGCAGTTTTATTTATAAGCAAGTCTTTTTCCTACAATCTTCTTTCTGACACCAAACCCACTGCTTGCTTTCCCAGCCCCAAGGAAAGGTATTTGCATATGGAGCTGGCCTAAGCTCTGCTGTTACAATTATTCTCATATATAAGAACATATTTATGCCTTCCTCCTTCCCTATCGACATTAAAGGTTCACTAAATTCGCTAACAAATCTATTTCTGCTGCAGTGGTGATCTCAAAAGCCGGCTGGATTTCCAGGATCTCTGAGGCGCAGCTCCCAGGAGCTGCTGCCCCGTTCCCTCACGCCGAGCATCTCCACGCAGAGCGGTCTGGAGTCGCTGGGAATGGCGAGGACTCGCTCGGAGCCGCAGCCAGGCCGCGGGGACGGGCACGCAGACGGTCCATATGGCCCCCATCTGCACGGCCTCGCTGGAGGCCGGGGGAGAGGAGCCGCGCGCTTCCCTTGCTGCCACGCGGGCGCGGGGAGGGCGGCTCGGAAAGGTCCAGTAAGGGAAAACCTCAACTCCAAGGAAGGTCCATCACAGGATACTAAGCACTGATTTCGCTTTCGGAAAGCGCATGGCAGGTTTTAAACCAGGATCCTTCATCCATAAGAAATGTCAAGCGTTTTTATTTAATTAAAGCTGATTTGGAAGTTTCTAGTTGAGTATTGACAGCAGAGTAATGTCTAATTTAATCCACATCAAATTCTTTTTTCAGTTAACTATGTTTATATTACAGCACACTTGATACTCATGAGGATGAAATAAAACAAAAAAAATGTGATAGAAACCTTCAAATTGTTAACGGGCAGAAGACCTTTCCTCCTGGGCTGAACTTTTTAAAACTACATTGTAAATACATATATATAGTACATTACCCAGCATATAGAAACATAAAAACACTGTATTGCCAAAAAGACCGTTTTACTCTTTTTGCACTGCAGCACTCAGTGAATGCTGAATTAATCTACAGAGATCAACTGCTTAATGAAACCCTTCCCTCACCTTAGCTCATGGAGAGCTCAATATTCAGAGCAATGTTAGCACATATTACTGCTCATGTACCTACACACCGTACATGACACCAGCCTTGAAGAATTTCAAGTGCACAGTATTGCTGTCACAGTGGTGGTTTGCAGCTAGTATTCCAAAACTAGGTAAGCAACGGAAAAATAAAAATCTGAGCTAACAACAACCATTAGAAAAAGCAACCAAACAACACAACAGCAACGAGAAAAACACAGCTTGCATTGCTTCAAGCTTTGGAAGCTCTCCAAACATTTCCATCAATTTCCAAGACTTGTTTCAAGCTCTGATTCTTGCAAAATCTCATTTTATCCATGGTTTGATCCTCAGTGGGGAGCGAGCAGGGCATTTTCTCTTGAACACCACCAACTGCATTCAGCCAACCCACACTGCCATGCTTAGATAAAAAGACCAGATTAACTTCTGCAAACAAAGATATGTTCAATATGGGATACATTTAAGCACACTGCTATTTATTAAGTGCCAAAACACCATCAATAGCCAACCCTACTAAAATTTCTAATTACACCTCTAAAAATATTTTTGAGAGAAGTATCATTAGGAAATTTCTTGATACACAAGTACCAAAGTACAACTCGGGATGTTTTAAAATCCTACACAGAGACATAGAAGTGTTGGAAATTAATGAAAACAAGGG
>VWPW01000107.1:0-38993 GCA_013389825.1 Crypturellus undulatus
CGTGCAGAAGGATGACTCGAGTCATGTTTTAGAGATGAAGTGGATAGCTCCCTTCCCGCAGTTCGTGTGTAAGCTGTTTCTCCTTGAGAAGGGGGGTTCATTTCAGCTGTGAAGGATGGCTAGTTTCAAACCCTTGAAAATTTATAACTCTTGATTTTAAAGTGACTCAATCCAGACAGGCTCAGTCCCTCTGAATATGTTAATATGTTCTGGCCACCTTTTCTCCTTAGGGTCTGGAAAACATCTGTTTGGATATTTTATTTTTATTATTACTGTTAATAGAAGGAAATATATAAAATCCTTTCATCTCTTTTATGGCATGGATTGAGAAATCATTACCACTAAGTAATTTTTTTTTTGCACCATAGTGTAAGTCTAGGTTTCGCACCTCTGTTTCCAAGCACAGAACTGAATACGGTCAGTATTCAATCTGATTGAAGTAGGGAAGAATAACAGTCAGTTGAAGCAGTGCTGGTTCAGTTAGGACTATCTGACCTACCAGAATTATTTAAATCACAAGGTGGCCAACAGCACATCTGTTTGTAGGCATCCCGTTCCATAGGGTGCCTACTGCCGCTGGACTATCCAGAGAAGCACAGAGCTTGGCTGTCCTCCGTTTCACGAATGCTGCGCCTCCGCTGCATCCATGACCTGGGCCTTGGAAAAAGTGTGTGGGATGGAAGCAGCCACTACTGCAGACTGAGAAATAGCTACTGCGACAAAAAATGAAGCAGATTTATTTATGTCAAGGCTGTCCACGTCCAGCATCCATTTGATTCTCCACTGTCTGGGTCCTCACTGGAGCTCTGTCCCTGTCCCTTGTCCCCATCCCTGTCTCCTGTTGCTCCCAGCTGGAGGGACACATGAAGGGACGCAGCTCACTGCTTGCGGTGTTGAGGGCTGTAGATGGATCCTGCTACCACCTCCACCCGAAGGGGCAGGGTACAGGGATACAAGGATACAGACCCTGCAGGACAGCATCTTGTGAGCAAGAGCACAGCCTGAGCTTGGGCCACCCTCAGCTGAGCTCCCCAGCCTTGGGCAGCAGATCCAAGGCCCTGCTCTGCTCGAAGAGTGTAAGCACTGTTGGTAACCTCTGGAAATGCTCGCGTGTGGGCTTGCAAGAACCTGAAACAAGAGCTGACCAGATTGGAAGACTTTCAGGAAAGAACAAGATAACAACAAACATCTGGTTGCACGCATCCAGAATGGCCCCTGTACTGCTAAAAGTAATTCCTAACAATTGGCTTCTCTTTGACATAGCATAGTAAGCATATCTTTCATTTTAGATAATTTTACTTAATGTTTCTATTTTTGTTGTCACAGAATCCCAGAATATCTGCAGTGAATCTAGGGGGAGTGTAGGGCCAAACTCTTCTCAGTAGTGGCCAGTGACAGGACAAGGGGTATTGGGTACAAATTGAAACACAGGAAGTTCCATCTCCATGTGAGGAAGAACTTCTTTCCTGTGAGGGTGCCAGAGCCCTGGCACAGGCTGCCCAGAGAGGCTGTGGAGTCTCCTTCTCTGGAGATCTTCCAAACCCGCCTGGATGCCACCCTGTGCCACGTGCTCTGGGTGTCCCTGCTGGAGCAGGGGGTTGGACTAGGTGATCTCTAGGGGTCCTTTTCAACCTCAACCATTCTGTGATTCTGCAGCATCGTACTAAGATGTCCCCCCTACAAATCTTTTGTGCTCTGCGCTGATGCGGCAGTAGGCGAATGTGCACAGCATGGGTATTGAGATCTGTCAGTCAGACTTGAGAAATTAAAATGAGGATGTTCAAGCCTGGATAAGATTTAAAAAAATCCTATTCTTACTGAAAGGAGGCTTGCTGCCATCCTATTCACCACCTAGCTTGGAAGAGTTTTGATTACATCACTTTCCAATTACACATTTCTACTGAGTTATATGCAGCCCAGAAAATAGAAGACGCAAATTAAACCCCGCCACTAGTATGAATCTAATCTTAAGATCTTGCATGATAACAGAATTATTAGCAGACTGTTAATTCAAGCTAATGAAAGCATGTGAAGTTGATGGAAGGTTAAAGTGTTTTATCTGTAGGCTGTCCAGCTGAGAGTGGACCTTTGAAAAAAATTCTCCCTCTTTTGAAGAACTTTGAGGCTCCCAAGTAGTCTGTCTTTCCTAAGGCCTGTGCAACTGGAAATCCCGCTTTGTCTGTGTTAAACTGTTAAACACTCCTCTTTGTTTTTATTTATCCCACTTACTTACTAAAATCCATTTTGAAAGGTGCATTTTTTCAGTAAAGTTTGTAATATGTGTATCAACATGTTAAAATCGTTATTTTATTTATTTATTTTCAACTGTAAGAGTTCTCAAAATTTTACTGCCTCAAGCAACTGATTTTATCAACTTTCTGTAGCAGTCATCCATATTAGAGTGTTAACAAGATTTATGCATTTGCTTTGTAAGACTCTTCTGGAGTCTGCAAAGTTGATGCAAAATTTAACCTCTTAAGTGTTACTGAAGATCTAAACTCTATTCCTTAAAATGCATCAGAAATTTTATATAAGACAAAATTGAATATGTATAACATTATAGTAAAACTCAAATGTAGCTCATTTACAAGGTTCTATAAAAATTGTACATACATCATAAAATATTAAAGCACTTTCTAGTTGTATGCAACTTCCCACAGCTTGTTATTGATATTCTATATTGATGCAATATATACAGCAAATATCCTTCTTTCAACACAGCAAGATGTGATGCTTGAAAGATTTTTTATTTTCTGTTCATACATTCCAAGGATAAATCACAGTGTTCATTAATATATTCATGTTGATATATATAAATATCACTCACAAATATCACTTGATCTGTGACTCACTATTTACTGTAGCTTCTCAGCCCTACCTATTAGTAGTTCGTTTAGGTAGAGAGCAGAAGTACATGAAAGTCCATATATCGCGTGTCCCACAGCACTGGCTCCTGTTATCCTCTCTGACTCATTCAAAATGATGTTCAAGCAGAGAAACTCACTTATATGTGTTCTTGTTTTGTAACAAGGAACAGAGCTTCCACCACTTCTACCAATTTGCTTCAGCTACTTTGATCTGTGAGAAGATTAAAACAGAGTAAATCTGCCTGGTCCAAAGGCTGGAAACATGTTTTGACACACAAATCCATAAATCTGTTCCTGTCACAGCAAGCAAATCACGGTATGTTTGGAGTGGCTAACGGGATCGTGTTGGGCCTTTGTTGTCCATGTTGAAGGAGAAAAGGACCAACCAATTTTACAGAGTCATTGGAATGTATTGCCAGTGCTGGCTGGATACTTTATACCAACTCCACTTGCAACAGGCATCCAATGCAAGGGATAGGAGGAAGGGTCATGTTAGTCACAGTGGCTGCTAGAACAGCAAGACCTGAAATTACAAATACAGCACCAATACAATTTTTTTCAGGATTGCATTTAAAAATATGCTTTTCTAATTGTTACCACCAAATTTGACACAAGAATAAGAACCTGTGTTTATTCATCTTCTTTGCAGAAAATAAAGCCCATATAATTGGGAACTCTTCCAGAAAACAAACACCACTTTCCTTTAGAAGGCAATGCAAAATCTGTTGGTGAGTCACCATCAGCTGCAAGCTTAAATTTAGAAAAAAAATAAGAAATATATGGCAAGTGTTGCACCCTTTATACATGAAAATTTATTTCAGGGAATGGGGATTGTAGTCATTCACAGATGCCAGCAGGTTAAGCATCAATCCGTAAGTGTTAGTTGTATCAGATTAATGAAGTGTCTGTGGCATTTGCAGAGATTTGCTTTTTCTTTTAGCAATTTATCAGTTGTAGCATGCTTGAAAGTAAAAGATTAACGAATTCTGTTTATGCTTCCTTTTCTCACTACTGTTGCCACCTATATTTGTTTAAATGATGTTCCTCATATCTGACATTTTCCCTGGGGACTTGAAGAACAGGTGTTGAGATATGGTTCCAAGCTGTCAAAAATGAAACTGGCAATGATTTTAACAGATACAGAGCTGAGGAAATACAAGTTGTAATTTTGTAAAATTAAACACCACAGAGGATTCATTAGCCTGCATCATCATTACCCGAAGGACATCTGAATTGAGACTTTGTCATAAATAACAGAAAGGGATGGTGGTCATGGCTGGACTGACACTGGAGAGCTGGGTTTAAGTTCTTGGGTCTGAGGCATTTCTTCACAAATATAAGGATGTGAATCAAAATGTATTCAAATTGATTTTGTTCCTTCTCCTGGGCCCAAAACAAGAACACCGCTTGCATATCGAGAACACGTCGCATACTAACAATTCTCTCACTCGTGCACTTGACTCTCTATATAACATTCATACATGAGCTGAACCTTTACTAATTTCTCATCAATAAACAAAGGTAGCAAACTGTGTGTCTACCTCTCAGTGTGTACATGAGCAGGTAGGTATGTAGATGATCACATTTGAACCTTTAACAGAAAATGCATTTTGAACTCTGCCTTCCCTGAAGTTCTAAAAAGTCAAGTTTTCTAAGTTAGTAAAATCCTCTTGCATAGACACATATTTATCACAGAGCAAAGGCACAAGGTCAAATCAAGATTAAAGAAAAATGTTTTGTGATTTAATTCATTTTTGAAAAGTATTTCAAGGGCATCATTATTTCTTGCTGGTTGAACCAACTTTTGGCATATCTCATAGGCTAATCAAGGTGAAAGAAACATATGATTTATGATCTAACAACTTATTTTTAACACAAGAGAAAACCTCTTAAAAAGATTTTGCAAACAAACCCGAGTGACTGTAAGTTAACTAACACATTCTACCGCTGACTAAAGAAAAAGATGAGTACACAGGCATTAGGGATACTCTTTGGGGTGCGCTGCAGACTGCAGTGACTGGCAGTCATAAATGGCTTTGTGTTTGGACTACCTTAATAATTTCAGAGTATCATCAGTGCAAATTGTCTGTGGTAATCTGCAGAACCAACAACTACTGCTAGTCATAATCATACCCCAAGAATTGAACACTGTTCAGCTGTTACACCAGCTGTTCTTGTAATGTTTAGGCAAATAGAAGGAAGTTAGACCTTCACGAGGCAGGTGAAGGTCTGATGCGCCAGGCTTAAGAATGAAGTAAAACAGGAGGTGAGATATTTAATAATAGAAAATTCTTGTAGGTGGCTTACTCTCTGTTCACGAAACTCAGGGGTTTCAGTTCTCTATTTAGTAGTAGCAAGTGGTATTGAGTGGATCTGCTATGAAGTTACTTGAAAGCAGTCTCAGCCAAGACCAGCATATGGAATTTCATTACACTACAGACAAGACAAATTCCTGACCACAGCCCTGCTCCTGGAACGGTGGATTTCATGAACTTTATTTTCTAAGCTTCCTTCATGTGCTTTATTATAGACACTCAATATTAAACAGACAAAAGTAAGCACAGTCAGGTTTCAGCTGAAAAAAACAACACTGAAATAACAGAGAACAACTGAAAATGAGAGATTGCACCTCTCAGTGGTTGCATGAAACCTACCCCTAAAAGGTGCTAATGCTGAAATGTGTCCAAGAAATAGTTATGAGTTCCAAATGTAATGCAGAAAAGCACTGTCAATTTGAAATATTAACTTATAACCACTTACCTGTTCCATGCAAATAATGGTAATGTAGCGATTGCCATAATGCCTAGTGAATAATTCCCTGAGAACTGTGTTACAAGTAGCAATAAGCCATACACTCAGAAACCAGTATGTCTTTTTTTTTTAACCTCAGAAAGGAGCAATCTACATGCTCATCCTAACTTATTAGAACTAACTAGTTCTTCCTAAACGAATCCATTTGCTGCAAATGCTTTGGGCCTCAATAGTACCCTACAGAACTAACACAAGATTCAAAGCAGTCGATTCTTGAAGCTGTCATGCACTTTGTAGAATGAAGAGTTTTTTTATTAATTTTAAAATTTGTTCTGCTATTCTCATTTAACATCCACTTTTACAATAAAGACACAGGTGGAAAGCACACATACGCCTCATTGACAGAACAACCTTCACAGCCTTCTGCTGTCAGTGCAATCTCACATGAAGTAAGAGAAGCCTCAAGTCAGCGCGGTGACTTAAAGCACTCCCTACAGTACTCCCTGCAGTCAATAACAGTCGTTAGAAACTAGCAAAGCACTTTTCATTTGGAAGCACAGACGTGTTATGTTGTAGAGAGAGCTTCAACACAGACATTAGACGCAAATCAGTTACTGCAGCAAATCACTGAGGAAACAAAAAGGCAACCAAAAAGCCTCTTCCTGCCCCAGCCTTGGTTTTCCAATGTCTGCGATACATTATGCTTGTCTATAATACCTGTTATTTCCAGGGAAGGAGAAGAATTCTTTGGTATGTAAAATATAAACAAGATTTTTTTTTTCCAGATGAGACTATTCAAGCACATTGATTACTTCTCTCAAGATACTTAAATTTTGCATCTAATAATAATAAAAAAATCAATATACCTGTCCTTACCTAAAAACTCCCGCTTTCCCTATAAAAGTTAATTGGCACCACTTCTAGTACTAAAATCAATACTAGATTTTCTTTTGGCACCACTTCAAGCATGCAAAAACAGGGAAACATTGAACTCTTGCAAATACGATCAGAATGAACAACATCAGTGCCAACAGGGTTGCTGGAACAGCTAAAACTCTGGAAAAAGAGAAGGGATGATGAACAGAACAGTGTATTATCTAGTAAAACTTAATACAATGCCTTAAATATTTAACCTAAGAACAGGACACAAAAACTCTTAGGGAAGAAAAAAAATATGAGCCCTTTGTGTACACATTGTTACTTTTTAGGATTACAGTCATTGCTATTTCTTAAATTCCGGTAAAGCCAGGATTAACTGCTAATCTACAAAGGGGGGTAGAATTTTATATACTGACAGATTATTTAATCAAATCTTATTTTGTGAATTGTCTGATTTCTAAAATGCCCTGGCCTTACAAACTGGAAGAAGAAAGTAATTTCTTCCATGTGGCTGCTGTGCCCTCTCTAAATGCCAGTGTGCACCATACAAATCTTCCCAAAACGAGTGGCTGCAAACTGTGCTTCCACGGGCATGCGGGCAAAACCTGAAACTGTTAAGAACTGAGACAGGGAAAATGTTCATGAGTCACCAGAAGCTTTTTGATGATTGAAATGAAACTATTACACAAACAGAATATGGAGCACATTGCCACCAATTTCTATCAAAGAACACAAAGTTACTTGGCTTTTTTTTTTCCCTTTTGATATGTTAAGTATGTTTTTCCATATACTGTGCAATGTTTAAAACATGTTTTGATTTACCAGTATAATATATACATATTTGTATTGTGTCGATTTACATTATTCTTGCCAGGGTAGTTTTTACCTGCCAGTATCAAGTGGTGTCTTTAATCACAGCTCTCTGCCTCACAATTCAAGATTGTTTCACATTTCTCTTGCATGTCTCTTCACAGTTTTTCTCGTGCAACAGAGTAAGAGCCATTACGATACGGATCCCTCCTCATATATATTAGCACCTCTAAACTAAAGAAAGAGGAAAAGCCTCAGAAAGCATAACATCATGAAAAAAAAACAACTAGACATTCAAGATATTTCTTTAAATTTATTTTGTAACTGCATTTTTCTAAAACATATTAAAATAGAAAAAAAATGTTCATCTGATCCATTATACAAAGAAAATACCAACATAGTAATAAAGTACTGAAAATATTTGAAAGCACCAAAAAATTAAAATATTTGTATTGGCAAAGACAATTATTTCTTGCAATTCTACAATAAAGTGCTATTCAATCCAGACAAATTAAGGAATAAGCATCTTAATAGCATGGTTAATAAGTGTTATCTAAAAGATACAAATTACTGTATTACTTTTCTTAACAACATGACAACAATTCATCTTGTTAAAAGCACAGAATCTGAACGGTGTGCACAGGAAAATAATTTAAACAAAAGCTTTACAGTAAACAGTGAAAAACAAGAGTTGCAATTCGTTAAGAGAACAAAATAATGAAAAGCAGACTGAAGAGAAATAAGATTAGTGAAAAAAAATATTGATATGGCAAAATGACGTACAAATTAAGAAAGGTAGAAGACTGTATACCACAGTTCTGTAGACCTGCCTTTTCCAAAATAGTATTTCAGTAATCATATTGAACCCTATGTTGCTTTATTAGTTAGCTTACTAACATTTTTTTAAACTGCCTCTTCCTATTTCCTAGAAATAATATTACATCTACAATATATTGAAGAGAGAATCTTGGCAAGAAGACAGATGCAAGGTTTGACCTTTATTTCCTGCAGTATTTGCTTCTCATCTATTAAAGCCAACAGACCAAAATTAAACAGCCTACTATGCAAGCCTATTTGTGGTGAAAATTAATTCTAGTAAGAAAAATATTTTTTAAGTTTTACACATTACCAAGAGTGAAAAATTTATATGTATGAAAGATACCAGTCTCTTTTAAAGTGTTTATCATTTTAATATACATATTTACAGCAATGAGTACAAAGAACTTGTGAGAATAAATTCTCACTAGCTTCATATACCATTTCTATAATACTCAAAGAAATGGCAGATACAACACTTTTACATTCCCTTCAACAATACTAAATTTTACTGACTTGACTTTTTTTCATATATTCATCCATTGTTTAAGCATATTGCACACCTCAGGAGTTCTCAGCATTTATTAATTATTAGCTTTCTATGAGTTATAAATAGATCAGCAGAAGTCAATTGCCAATTTTGTTTGAGTTTGATTAAGAGTTGCTTTCAAAAAAAGAAAAACAAACAACAAAAAGCAGAAATAGTGTCTCATCACGAATATTTCATTAATATCTTTGGAATCAAACAAGGGTTGTTTTCCAGGTCAGTATGGCTGGGTGCACAGTATTTGGTAGAAAATACAATATTTTTGTATTCAGAAAAAAAACACAAAAACAAATGAATCCTGAATTCTCTGTAAGATAATTACCAATATTTTTATACATGGTATGTTGTTGTACCTAGGTTATCGGAAAACGCTGCACGTACTATGTAATTTCTGTCTATTTCCCTGAATGAACAGGTTAACCTTTATAAACAGTAAGCAGACTATTTGCACCTTCTATGACAGCTATTCAGATATAACCATGAGTAGGAGCAAAAAGAATTAAATAAGGTACATAAAATATTTGAACAAAGCAGAGAAAATATTCTGAAGTATTAAATTATACTGCTGTATTTGGTTGTTCCTCCTTCCTCTCAGTTCAGTAGTATTTACTGTTGTACAGTGAAATTAGTTCCCAGCTCTAACGCTCTTCTCATGCACCTTGCAAAGCATCAAGTTTCCGTAATTTATTTTGTTGACCATTCGTTTCTTCTTTGTTCAGCAACTTGTGTCATCGTTCAGTGTTTGGGCTCATCGATCTCTTTTTGGCAGTTACAGAATCTGAGAGCAGCACCTTTTTCAATTCAAACCGACCACGATAGGCAGCATGTTCAGTGCAAAGGGACGGTTTTTAGCTTCTCTGGGTGTACACCAGGTAGAAGCAGAAGGCAGCAGTAGAAACCGAAAGTAATGATAAAACCACTAACAACTGCTGGAACCACAGGCAGCGATCAATCTGCTCTTGAAGTCTTTTATTAATTTGCAGCAAACGAGTTAGCTGAAAATAAGAACAGTTGCATTAGAATCACAGCAAATGAAAGTACTGTTAATTTAAAGCTATTCAGTTAGAGTAACTGCACACTTATAATATAGCACAGTTATAATAAAAACGATTGATCTTAGTGATAAACTTTTCTATCACCGACTACTACTTTCTTCTGTTCCACTGAAGCAACTTGGATTTTTTATGGATAAGCCATATTGCCTGTAACAAGAACATCTTTATATTAGGAAGAAAAAAAGACTGCTAAAAGTCTATTAATACCTGAAATATGTAATATACACAAGAGGAATGAGAATACTAATTGCAAGTAGTAATGTTTTATTAAATCATTAACACTCACTAAAATGATTAAATCACTGTAACTGACTTAGTTACACTGAAGTGACAAATTTTTTGAAGAGAAAAATTTATAAGGTACCAAGAAGTTTTAATACAAAAAAAATGCTTTCCATTTCTACCATAGTTTATGTAGCACAAAGGAGTACATTATTACCTGTATATGTAGATCTTCATTGGTTTTTGCAGGAATATTAAATGCATTTTCTTTTAATGTCAGAGTAGAAGGTTTACTACTTTCTAAAACATGGCACCTGAGCCTGTGAAAGGGAAGGAGAAAGAAAAAAGCAGTGTACTCCCAAAATCATAAGTTTAATGCAACATTACAAAATTAATACAGAAAGTAAACTGTCCAACCCATTTAGTGTATGCACATTCTCACCTCTTTTTGGTTGACTAATTTTATAAATGAGTATTGCAATGACAGTCTGAAAAACGTTCCTCAGTCTATCAATTATTTTGGCAAAGTTTGATAAACAAAGCAAATCAAAACAATCGTAATGCTCAAGTAAAATATACCTTTATTATTTTAAGTTCATAATACAGTATCCTCTGGGGTTTTTAGTCAAATCTTAACTACCAGAAAAATTAACTGAACAGTAAACAAAAGCTAAAGATTTCTGTCCATTTTAAACCTTGCCAATGGTATTTTCCATTCACTTAATTTCTTCCATGGTTGAGTAAGCAGGAGTAGTATTTCAGGCCATAACTGCAGGTCTTAGAAAGCAAAACAATTTTTAAAATACAGTATAAGTCCTCTGATAACACAGAAGTGCGGGAATAGTGTGGAAATTAATTTACTTACTGAACAAATTGTCAAATGCTGTAGCATTTATGTATTTTAATGAAATTTGCAATGAAAAGCAGAAGAGACAAATGCGTGTAACAAAACTCAAGTAGATTCCTCAGAGAAAGCACTTGTGTATATAATCTCAGAGAGACAGCAATAATATTCTCCACTACTTTTAATTTAGGTTTTTTAAAAAATACAGATCAGTTCTATATTTATCAGTAATATATGCACATGACATACTTCATGATGTACATGACTACAGACATTAAGCATGTTTGAGAAACCTAATCTTCTCAAACATTTATTTAGATGGCCTTTTAAACATGCATTATTTCAGGTGAGAAATCTAACATGATCAAATATTTTTTCCCTAAAATCTCTCCCTATCATTTCGGGGTTCTTCCTCAGAAAACAAAAAGAAAGAAAACAAAGTGAAACAAACAAACAAACAAACAAAAAACACCTCCCCAAACAACCAACATTTATTGAAGGAAGCTTAAGGTAACTCCCATTTTATAAACCAGAATGAGCAAAGGTATGTAAGCCCCTCCAACATGGCAATTATTTCCATAAGTGCACAGAGATAAACTATAACTTGCCTCCACATTTTTATATACAAATTTTTTCCTCTCCGGAAGACCTTTGGAAGAATAGGATTTAAAAAAAAAGAGGCACAGAACAGTCTAAAGTTAAATGTGGTAAAAATCCTTTTAAAGCTGGAATGGTTAGCACAGCCTCTTGATATAATGACTCTCAGAATTCTACATGAAGAATTATAATAAACTAAGATGAGCAGTGATGAATTATAATGAACTAAAAGCAGCTATTTTTAAAATAGATCTGAATATGAGAAAAGCAATAATTGTGTTTTAAAAGTGTGTATGGATTCTTGAGATATTTTGCGAACAGCAAATAAGGAGGACAAACATATTAACACATGACAGGTTTCTCAGAGATATTCTACAAAAGTATGATTCTCCCTCAGAAAAAGTTTTTAATATCAGCAGGCTGGCATTTGGTATTTCCTCTTTCCTTGTTTGCTTATTTTTAGAAAACTCAAGGGGCACATTCTTATTCAAAAAAAGAAAAAAAACTACTATCAATCTGTATTGTCACACCCATGCCCATTTTTTCCATTTAGCTCTTCATCAACACAAGTAAATAACAATAAAAAGAGAAAGCAGAATGCATGCAGAATGTCATGACATTTCCTGCATTGAAAAAAAATCCTGTAATCAGTTAAAACACAGAAGAGGCAGCAGTGAAATACCTCAGGTACTACAATATGTTTTGGAAAATCTTGTGCTGATTTTGATACGTAGGTACCATAATTCACATTACACAAGATGACTAAGAACAGCCTGGCAACAAACACCATCTGCTTACCTATGTTCCATCACTTTGGTCCTAGGGACCTCCTTCCAAAACTGCGTCAGTTCTGATGCACCTGCTCCAGAACCCTGGTCCATTTCTGCTGCCATTATGAGGAAACGATCCTGCAGGGAAGCTGCAAAACCTGCCCTCAAAAGGCAGATGGCAGGGGGAAGAAACAGGGTGTTTAGTTAATCAGTGTTATAGGGCTTATAGAGGCATTTCTGAACTTCAGTGCTCTAGAATAAGAGCGTTAGTATAGGTCATCAGATACAGACTACAAGAAACAGCATTAATTCCATTACTCTAAACAATTTTCATTACAAGTTGCTCTACACTATTTATTTTAACAGAACTGGCTTCAGCTGAATGATTTAAGGAGAATCCAGAATTTTATAAAAAATGCTTTTTTTCTGACAGATTTTCCTGCCCTTAAAACTACTTCGGAAACCTGCTTTACTATAGATAAATGACTACTCTAATACAGCACAAGAGGGACAGGTGTCCCCATCATTTTTTTTAGACGAGAAGCAAAATGGGCTTCAGACCACACAGGCTCGTGCCTAAGTGGAATAGTAAATCAATATATATAGACAGTGACTCAACCAGCCAGGGAAGCACCACCAAACAAAACAGGTTTGCTAAGGACTGCCAAGTCCTTCTTGTCTCTCCTTTGGTGAGGTACCAGTCTGGCTGTTTCACCTCTTTAGTACCTGCTGCTCTTCTTTTGTATATGGCTAATGTTCAGGGATTCAAAAATGGTTTGAAAAAGAACTGATTGTAAAAAGCCAATTCAGTTCCTTAGGAAAAAAAAGCTAGAAATTATTTATACCACATCAATTTTTCTTATTATATATAGCATCAATATAATATCAACTTCACTAAAACCAAACCAGTTCATACTAATGGTGCATATAAAATAAAGATAATTGTGCACATTTTAAAGTGTGGCAGGCCACAGGAGTTCAAGATCTTGTCAAGCTTGGCAAGAGCTTGTACCACATACAAGACCTCATAAAACACTGTTCCACAACAGATCATCAACCGAATATTGAGGAAACACATCTGAAACAAAATGTCCTGAAACAAATGTCTAGAAGAGCAACACAGGTCTGTTCAAAATCAGAGGTGAGAAATTCAAACGGAAATTACATCAGCTTTGACAAGCGTGAATTACAACTCCAGATAAACTCAGTTGAGACACAGTCTCTTACAAATGAGAAGACTCTCATATATTCACAACATCCTTCCAACAATAGTCAAGACGATATGGGTCTCACATACTTATTACCTAACATGAACATACAAAAGATAATACCTAAAAGAGTAAGACTCTTCATAAAACTGGTCCGAACTTCTTAAAAAAAATATTGAAAATTTTTACTTACCACCATGAAGAGATACTATTATGTCTAATGATGCACCAGGTTCACAGCTGCTGTTACTGGGTTTAACTCTGTATTTTTCAGGAGCAGTAGTTCTCACCTATAAACAAAATATACCAACAAAGCACTTAAGTAATGCACATACAAACTGTGATTATTTCATGACCACCCTTTTTTGGTAACAGTTAAAAAGAAAATAAATATTTATATAAGTTCAAAACCTTACCTAAATACTGTTTAAGGCACAGTGATAACCTACAGTCCTAAAAACACTTTATTTTGTAAAAATACACTATCATTTCATTTCTTTCCTGTGTCAAGCATTTTCATCCTTTCTCTTCTGGCATATGCTATTTTCTCTTTTTTATATAGAAACAAAGCCAAGAATATCAAATGGAGTATTTGTCAAAATTATTGATTTGAAATTACAGAAATGTAAGTTATTTATTGCTGTAGAGAACACAAAAAAAACACCACAAATCAAGATTAATTCAATTCAGTATGTTTGACACAAAAATACAGCATTCACTCCTTTGAGAGTGACATTTGCATCACTATGGAACATTATTAACTTGTTCACAGGATTTATAGAGGAAAACAAATACTCTTAAAGAGCAATGCTTCCTTTTTATGGAAGAGTTAGATTATTCTGAAAGAATTAACCACCTCTGCAGCTCCATTCCAGTCAGTGCTTGAAATGATTTGTATTATTGATTACACTCTTTACGATGGTACATGGGATGCACAAACATTTCTTTGATCTGTTTCAAATATCGTACTATAACCAAAGAAAAAAAATGTGAGATCAAAAATATAAAAAAGGTTTAACAGTATTTCTTCCTCCTTCCCCAAAAGCATACAGAAAAAAGCCATATATTTTAGAACGTAACACAGTCAACACACAAAATGTTTACCTTGAAAGCCACTATGTTTTTAGTCACGTTTGTCAGTCCTATCAAACATTTTCTCTCTCCAGTCTCTTTGGATCCAAAATACAGCTCTTCGGCTGGGCTAACAAAAATTTAAAAAGAAGTGTTTATTCAAATGATCTTTACAACACAGAATAAACTTGAGCACACCTAATAAAAATATAAAATAAAATACTTTAAACTCAGCAACTACAGTTAGTTTTTCATTAAAACATAGTGGGAAAAAATATGAAATTTTGAAGTGAAGCTTGGGGTTGACTCATGAGCAAAAGTGGACTTTGCTGCATCAGCAGAGTAGGCTACTGCTATTTACTTCTTATATCAAGAAGAGAGAGCAAACACCAACCAAAGCAGGAAGAGCTGACAGCTTTAGATAGCTGCTCTTCAGCCACCTCATTTTAAAAAACAAAATTAAATAATAATCTAATATGATAGACTTTACACTGTCACAGTAAAGAACTAATTTCTATTTCATTCAACTATCCCTGTAGTGGGTACAGGGTTTACATAAGAGGAACAGGCAGATATTTGGGAGTGATAATCACTTCAGCTCCTATAGCTAGACACACTTGAATATATGATGTCTGACGTCATATATTCTGGAGACACATGCAGAGCGCCACAAAAAAAAAAAAAAAAAGTTTTGTCTTTTCTGTATAGCTCTTGTGCAATTTAAAAACTCATGCATAAAATCTTTCAAAATAATATCACAATAGCACAACTCATCTTGGACTAAGCATTCAAATGAAAACTACTGTGCTGAAAAGCAGGTCATGCTCACATCCCACTAGCTGAGAGAAAATGTAAGCAACAGGGAAAGAACTGTTTTCTTTTAGTAAGTCTTGTTAATGGCACATAAAAAACTGCCCTATTCTCTGACAGAAAGCCTTTTCCAAAAAATGAGCATAGCCTTACTTGTATTGTGTGTGATTTTTTTTTCTCCCCAATTTTATAATGTCAATTTTACATTATTTTGGCCTTTTCTCCTTCAAAGGAACTCCTTTCACAATATGAATCCTTTCTCCTTCTAACTCATTTAAGCAAAACATGGTATTAGCAGAGAAAAAAAGGGGGCTTTAGGGCAAGTCTGAAGGCAGGGGAGAGTAACTATATTTTATAATGCACTTAGTTCATTTTTTTTGAGAGAGGTAGGAATAAATGTGCTAAGACAGGCAGGCAGTAACAAATTGATGGGTTTAAATACAATTAATTGGGTTACTGTATTCTCTTGTCTCAAATTATTTTCCCCCTCTTCCCAAACTCAATTCCAGTAAGGGACAATTTTTTTAAAAAAGGAAATACTGCAACTCTTAGGTACGTCAGATACCAATATCACACTACTGCAATGTGAATGCAGTACATAAATTAAAAAAAAAAAAAAAAAGCACGAATGACACTAGAAGGTATTAAAAATAGGGTCCAAAATGAACAAGAATAGGGAGTTCTAGGAAAGGGATGTTATGGCAGAGCTAGTAGATCCTGATATTGCTCGCTAAGCTCCCAACTGTGGCAAAAGATAGGATTAAAAAAGAAAAGGAAAGCTTAGGACCTAGACAAAGGGCCAACATTATAGGTATGTTGTCCATCAAGTCAAACAGTATCACTGTATAATGCATACATGTTTTAAAGGAACTCAGCCGTATGGCATGACGCATACGCACACCTACGTTTTACTTCAAAGAAAGCCACAAGATTTTACATTCTAATGGAGCCCTATTTTCCTTCCACCTGCGCTCCAGAGGAGCAAGCATTTCGGCCCGTACACGTGGGCTAGCCTTCTGCCACACAGCGCCAACGAGCAGCCGCAGCTCCCCGCTCCCTCACCAAACCTCTTCGTTATTAACGGGGAGGGCCAACGCGTTGCGGTAGGCACGGAAAACGCGGTGGCGGTGAGACGAGGGCGAGAGAGACCGCGTGGGAATGGCCCTAGGGCAATGCTGGGAGCGCTCTGCCCGCCGGCCAGCTGCGGCCACACGCCAGGGCCGAGCGCGAGGAGCCGCACGAGCGTTCGTGGAGCGGTGGCAGCGGCTGACGTAGGGTGCTGCTCCGTGGCCACCGACGCGGCAGCAGCACCCGTTGGGCCTCAGCTGCCCTCCTGCCCCTGCTGCTCGCGGCCGGCGGCATGCCCTCCATCAGCCAAAGCGCAGGCCGGGCACTGCCGCGCGCCGCCTGCTCGACGCTGGGGCCTGCGGCTGCAGGGCTGCTGGGGACACGGCCATAAACCGCCATCCAGGCTAAGGGGACTCCGGGAACTCAAATCTAATTCCGGCTTCTGCCCCTTGAGGGCATTTTACAAAGGGCCACCATGGGCACCATAATTCCTCACGGGTTGTTGTAAGAAAGGAAGAGTACGGACAATGGAGACGCCAGTATTTTATTTTTCGTGACAGCAAAACTGCAGTATCAGCACCTCTACCCTTGACCAAATTTATTCTCCCTTACAGACTAAAATTAGTCTCCCTTATAATTTACATAAACTCCAACACTTCTGTTCCAGTGCTAGAGCTTAAAAGATTAAGAAAAGAGGTACCTTTTAAAGTGTGTTTTTAAAGACAGTGCATGGAAATAGCTTCTTTAAGGGAGAAAAAAATGGAAAATACCCTATATCTGACTTATTTTCTTCAAAGAAAAGTCTAAATAGAAGTCCACGGATTTTAGAAAGTCTTTTGGAAATCAAATTGCAACCCCTTCCTTTGTCCTGTCGTACAGGAAATCAGGACTACACGGAGGAGGGTTTGGCACACAAAGGACAAGGAAGCTGATTTTCATTTCAGAACCAGAAACTTTTCACACAGAAGTGTTTTAAATGCTAATGAACATGTCATTATTCAAATTCGTTCCGAATCTAATTCAGTCAGCACTTATGAAGTTAGCTCACAGAAGAAATTCCCTACAAATTGGGGCTTTTTCTTCAGCAATCTAAGCACAAACTGGAAACAAAAATAGCAGTTAGCACCTAAGTCATTTTTTAAACAAGTATCTTAACGCAAAAAGGCAGTGGAAAGAAAAACATATTGGCGGATTTGTTTTATTTCAAAGCTCCTGATGCAGAGCAGATTAACAGTAAAACCTGTGACTCTTCAGTGACGGAACCCTCTGAGCAGAGGAACCATTTACAGGCACAGCGCTTCCCAGAACGGAAGAATCACACTCTTCTAAAACTGGTTTTGGTGGGGCAAATGACTCCCATTAAACTAAGCCACTTTAACTTAAAAACAATTCAAAGAAAATTTATCGGAGAGTTGTCTTAGTAAACAGACTGTTTAAAATTTTGTGGTCTTAAGAAGCCAAAGTTAAACCACTAAGTATTCTTATTACTGATATAATACTGGTTTAACAACAATAAAATTATTTTCCCGGTATAAATGGAATATACATCTGTGAATTAGCATAAACCATGCCAATTGTTATGTCAAGAGAAAAACTCAATAGAAGCAACATACTCAAACCCAGAAAATTGTTTATGGGCTTGGGGCAGGTGGGATTCTTGAAATGAATACATTTAATTAATTGATGTTTATAAAGTATAGTTTGCTTTCTCTAAATCTTGAAAAAAATTAGCTTCTCAAAAACCGTAACTAGTTCCATAATCAGGTGTCCAAAGCACATAGTGGGGGGAAAAAAAAAAAGAAAAATTATTATTACCTGATATGCAATAAGGGTCCTTTAAAAGTAGTTAGTGCTTTCTTTGTATTTTTTGGTTTGAGATCTGTTTTGTCAGTTTGTTCCTCTGATTTGTGAATTTGTTCTACAGAATTCATCTGAGTGAAAATGACAGTTATAAAGATTAAGTAGAAACCTGGTTCATACATGTTAAAGTCATGCAGGTATTTTATCAGCAAACAACACGAGGCAGCTCATTTCAACATTATATATATTAAAGTCCCAGCTTAATATGTACTTGCCAAAGCTGCTGGAAGTCAACTGCATAAAATGTTTTTGAATTAAAAGTTCCATTGTACATTATGCATGCATAAAACACAACTTTTCTTCTTTTTGTAAGTATTTTCTTGTTGCCCAAGATGGTTATTTAAAAGCACCAGGCCCATAGATTATGCTACTTCAAATTTTCAATTTACAAGGCACCAATGTTACTTTACTTGGTCTTCCACTGCAAACCAGAATCAAAAGACACCCCAATACAGTCATCACAACACTGATCATAAAACACAACAATTCTGCACCTCATTGTATTTCAGAGCTGTTAAATATATCTTCTTTACTTTTTAGATTGAATTCTAAGATATTGAAGAAAAAAAAAAGAAATGTTGATTGAATCCGTACATCCAAAACTGCAGATACATTAGGGTCTGAGATTTCTTCCTCTATTACATTAAGAAAACATATATGTCAACAAGCCTGAATATCCACCATATAATTCAAGAATTCTCTGATTTTTAACAAAATGAAAGAAAATGGGGAGAAAAAAACAGAAAAACAAAAAAAAAATCAGTGGCATGACAACTCATCAGGATCAGATTACGAGATAGTTTTCTTAGTCTTATTTTTGTTTCAGTTAAAATACAGGCAGAAGCTCTGAGGAGTATTCAGTTTATTTAAATTCGGAAATCTAAATTTTTGCAGAGGAAAGACCTTGTAAAAAACAAACAAATCACACAGATAACAATTTAATATCATTATTTCAAAAAATTATATTGAAGGTTTAGGGTAACCAGTAATGTGTTTGGCTTTATTTACATGATTCTGATCAAAATTATCATCAGTGAAAATATTATTATAGTATAAATTAAAGGCGAAATTTCTCCAGATAAATGCAAGTTTCTGTAGGACAGGCATTACAATCAAGTTTATTGCTCCCTCCACTCTGTGGAAAGAAATAGGCACTTCCATGGGATGAGAGGAGGCACAGATGAAATAGATCAAGCAAATTTTCATCGACAAGCCCAAAATTAAAGAATGCCAATGTAGTAAGTAACAATGAAGGCAATGAAATTTCACAGATCACTTGGAATCTCTCACTTTGGAACTTGGTCTATTTTATTATTTAAGAGAGCCAAGTACAAAATAATTAATGTAGAAATAATAAATGCCAAATGTTTCAAGAGAATGAGAGACTGCTTCCTGGAAAACAGACTTTGAAAAATGACATAACATTAAAGCGGCAAACAACAGTATGCTTGTTGTGGAAAAAAAAAAAAGGGCAAACATTAATCTTGAATATGTGAACAGAAGACTAATGACCGGAGAGTAGAACAATAAACTATTTCTTATAGAAATTGCATCAACAGTGAGATATGGTCCAAAATTTTACAAATATCTTTAAGATGTAACAAGCCTTAACATTACTCGATATATGACAAATTTAATAAAGGTCAATCTGCAAAGTTGAACAAAAAGACTGATTGGCAGGTTGATTATGCTGTATTGCAGAGAAGATACCATAACCCAAACCATTATGCCTAACACTTAGAAGAATAGGAAAAAGATGATCCTAAGTAAAAAACTGAAGTAAACCAAGCAAATCAGAAAGACAAAAAAAACAAAACAAACAAAAAAACCCCCACCACCCACAAAAGCACAACCAAAATTAAAGCGCTAAGCATTGAAGCACACTCCCATGTTAAATGAGGACCATCCACACTGAGAATAAATAATGATTTTTATGTGTTCAGATTTTATCAGAGATTTTATTCTCTTTAATTTTAAGAAATTAAAATCTGCTGAAGCATAAACAGACAATTTTTCTTGTGCATATATTGATTTTAACAGAAAACTATAAATTGCATGGATATGTCTAGAAGACTAGACATTTTAATGCTTACTTCTCAAGATATTCCAAGTAAAGATAAAAATGGACTAATTAGATAAAACAATCTTGAGAAATGAAATTAAGGCACAGTCTTTTAAAATTTTACCATACAATCTATTAAATTCCAGATAGACACTATATATTAAGAATATATTTTATGCATCCAGAAGCATGAGAGTATTCTTGATAGTAAAATCTGTTCAGAAAAGGAAGGCTCAAAATTATAAATATAATCTTCAGTTTTACTAAGTACTTATTTCAAAATGAAAGAAAAACAAAAAAAAACACAAAGTAAAAGGCTGACAAGAAACAAAGATAGCATGCTTCCTGTCCCAATTGGTAGGCAACTATTTTTGCCTCAAGCTTAACAGTTAGATACCTTTTTCGGATTAAGGTTTTGTTCTTCATTGGGATCCCCAGCCTCCTTGGTGTCTGCATCTATTTCTTCCTTACTTTCATGCTCATCTTCACTAGTAATAGGCCCATTTTCACATAAAGGAGTTTGAAAATCATCATCAACCAATGGAGGATAACTATACTTAAAGGAATCCTAAAACATAAGGAAATTTTAAAAGGAATTTATTTTGGAGGAGGAAGTGCCTTCTGTGGTATATCATAAAATAGAAATACTATCAATTAGTATTCGGTTTTACATAATTATACATTTAATGTGTACATTTTAAAATGTGCCCAAGTGCAAAACATTAATACTACCAATACTTTAGATTATACCACTAATAGACAAATAAAGGCAGTCACCTAATAAAGCCACCGAATTATAACTGCCGTCATTATGTACAGATTCACAGCTGAACTGAAAAATGGGTTTGCCAGAAATCAGCATTCACAGCCTCAGCTTTATAGTTTTGCTACCATCCTATATTTTAAAGCAAAACTCCTATAACCAACAGATGTTTCTGAAGAATGTTCTAAAAGACTAAAGAGTTTCAACTGTATCGCACATAGTTCAACATTGCAAAATTCTAAAATAAGATTTTTTTTTAATTACCAAATTGGTATCTATTTACTGTTCTTCTTGGATACCTAGGTTCTACAACACTTTCTTTGTACTTTCCTAAAGGAACTAGCTAAATGACCTGTTCCATTAGTTGCTTACATCTAGCTTAATCTGGCTTTTCCATGGTGGAGCCTAACAAGAGGCACAGAAGAAAGCAGAGCAGGAGAATCTAACTACAATGTGGAGTACAATGTGTGTACTTTGCTCTTCACCAAGCTAGATCATCAGGGGAAAAACAAACGTAGAAATAAAGAAATGAGGAGGAGATTTAAAAACAAATATTTGACTGGAGTGGAAAGAATGAGGATTTGTATAAACAAAGTGCAACCTCAAAAAGTCAGCTTTCACAGCAAAACTGGGGAATCTTATTCAGAGACTCCACCTGTCTCATCAAGAGCCAAGGTTAACTGCACCATGAAAAGCTGCATCCTAAGAAAAGGACAGTGAACTTCCTTCTGGCCACCAAAGCCTCAATATTTAGTAAAAATATATCTGGAAGTTTAAAATATTATGCTTCTAATTTGCAGCAATAGAGGTTTTTTTTTTTCCTGAAATTGTATATGCTTAGTTTTTGTCAACTAAATGCACTCACATTTTGCTAATTTCTTTTTGTCACAGCAACTTATCATAGCTTTGGATAAACTGCTTCAGGATCTGGAATTTATGTTCTTCAAAGACAGGAAACACAAGATAACTTTGTCAGGTATCATTAGATGGCCATGAGACCTTCCAAAACCAAGGCAGGATAAAGCATACTCAAAGAGTATGTGCTCAACCATTTACTTCATGAAGAGAGTAAGCAGAGCCACATGATGATTCCTTCTTCAAAGGGGGACTTTAGCTGTCAGGTAAGACAGTACCAAAAGCAGACAGGAGATATTTGACTTGAAGATGGCAGAAAGGAAATTCCCCCTCTATTGTAACAACAACAACACAACACCCTGCTGTGGGAGCTGGGTCCAGAAACGTTACTAAATTCCATCCCAATCCTTACTGGAGCTACTCCAGGTACAATCAGCCATTTCCTCCATGGCCACTCCTGAAAAGTCAGATATTTCAGTTTTCTGTAATGAGTTCTTTTACGATAGCACGGAACTAGGATAGCAATTTTCTAGCAAGGAAGATGCTATCAATTTTTCAGATAGTTTCATGCCATAGTGTCATAAAAGCTGCTTTTTTAATGGGTGCTGCTTTCAGTCAAATAAAAAAATAGGGTAACTTAAGGTCTTTTTTATATTCCCAAAGTAACACTGTTTCATATACTCTAGCTACTAGAACTCTACCTTGACTTTATAGTCAAAGGAACAAGCTTCTACTCAGGCTGAAGCAAACTTTCTTTTCTCCACACTGTTAATGCTGCAAATACAACAAACACTTAGTAGAAAAAAAGAATGGTTAACAAGAACTCTTTTATGGCAAAATTATACTGCTGTTGTATCCTGCCTACATATATTTTAAAGGAGATTTTTTTTTCCTCCAAATGCTATGCAAACTGTGACTTACTAGATTTGCAAAACAAAAAACAAGCCCACAGAATCTGTTGTGCAAGATACTTGGGCTATTATTAACTTTAGACTAGAAAGGATTTGCCTGATACTGGATCACAGTATCAGAGTTCAGTAGCCTTAACATGTTCTTAAAAAAAAAAAAAAAAAAACAGCCCCCTACACTCCCATAGCCCCATAGCTACACTTTATAAATGTAGCCCAAGGGATAATAAAGGAAATAAAATTGAAATATAACTGTCTTTACTGAACTGTGGCTTTGGAGCTGGATGAGAAATTTCAGAGGGCCCTGGAACCTGTTCTCTGTTTGCAGAACTTCAGTGGCAAACCAATACGTAACCTCTCTAATTGATCACGTAAGTGGAAGGAGGATACTTCAGCTAGAAATTGCGTGTGTGTGCACACTTCTTTGGTACACAAGGCTGTCAGATAACAAATTCTCATCCAGTCAATTCATTTTATATTAATTTTCAATTAGAATTTTGGCCCCCCAAAATATTTCAAGAAATTACACAAAATCTCAGCTTCACGTATGTAGTTCAAATAAGCATCTCTCAAGCCATTACAAAAGCACCTCGAAGTGTTAACGTACTTACAGTTCCACCCATGTGAGGCGGCAAATACTCTCCACTGATGTAGTCCTGAACTTCATTCTTGTTTGTGAACTTTAACATACTTATTGCATCTGGGCCAAGCCAACCCTTTACAATTTTAAAAGCAGCTTTAAAAAAAAAAAAAAAAAAAAAAAGTTAAAATTTTTCCACAAGAGCCACATGCCATAAAATATGACAGAACCTGAATTTTTCCACAAGAGCTACATGCCATAAAATATGACAGAACCTGCTCTGAAAATATCTGTTGTATTGTGGACACAATGTGCAAGAAAAATAATAGCATTTAAACATGGAAAATATTTTATGGAGATATTCTTTCTTACAGGTGAATACAAATAGTTCATAGATTTTCATGAAAACAATGTCTTTGATTTAACTACTGACAATTTCCTTGTCCTGGAATTCGCATCAGTAGGTGCTGAGAAGGGTAAAACCAATTGTACTTCCAAATCTAAATGAGAAGCAGGATGGTAAAAATATATCCTTTCCCCAAGTTGAAATGTTTTGCTGCTTTAAATGAGACTTGTTCCTATCCATAGAGTATTTCTGAACACAATTTCAGTGCTAGTAATATTTTTATACAGATATATAGAGAGATATGTATGTACAGAAAAGGATAAAGAAATAGCATGAAAAATTAAAAACATGCTTACTGTTTGTGTTATAACTAAGGGTACTTATCAAAGTACACACATCCAAATACATATACATAACAGTGTCCTGTATCATATATCTACTTTAAATTGCATAAGTTAACTTTTGGCTAGTGGTAAGTGTCCACAATTTGCTGATGATACTATCCCCTAAATTAAAAGGGGATCTAGCTTTGAAAGGATTTCATCTGGAAACATTCAAGAAATGTTTATCAAGGTTTGTTAACGGTTTAGAGATAACAGCTAAATATCTTTTCAATCTATGTTTTGAAGAGGATTAGAATGGACTATTTTAGTATGATCCCAAACACAACACTGGGAGGAAAAATAAACACACCAAAATCATGTGAGCTAAAAGCTGACAAATTTGAAGATGCATGCTTAATATCAATTCCACCATTTAATTATTTAAAAAAAGTTTTTTCTGTAGATTGACTTACCATTCATTATCCATGGCATTTCAAAGATCACTATCTTTGCTGAAAAGACAAAAGGAAATAAAATGAATACTAGATAGTATGTATTTCTTTCCTTAATAAGAAGCAGAGCAATAAAGGCCATGTAACAAGAAAATACTAGTTTGTAAAACCCTCTATGTTTACATCCCAGAAAATAAATAAATAAATAAATAAAGATTTTGAAGAATTGTTTAGAAACATATGCAAACCCATTTCTATATAAAGATATTAGGTGTTTGCTCAGGAAACAGTAAATAAAATCACAAGTTAAACACAATTTTGGTACTACTTTTCTGGGATTTGGTTATTAATAAATATTTGCTCCAAACATAACCTAGCCAGGCAACTGCTTACTAAAAAAGGAAGATTAATAGGCATATCCAGCACTACTTCCCTTCTTTACAGTTAAGCAAATAGCACAGACCTTTGTAAATCTTTTAGCAAAGAAGCCTAAGTCAGTACTTGCATTCAAAAAATATATATTTTAGGGCATGTTTTGAATCAATCAAAACAAACAAAAACACCACACTGCACCTGCTTTTAAAGTTTTGCAAGTTGAAATCTACTGCTCACAGTTTTAGTAGTTCCTGCACATAATTTCAATCTTCACAGACAAATTTTGACTTAAATTCAGAATGCATGAAGGATGAACTGGCAAAAATGATTCAATATTTGTGTATAGAGAAGAAGTTAGCAGAAGTGTGTTGTTTTTTTCAGGTGCCCACACAAAAATGCCTTAATCCTGTCCTTGAAGGAGCAGACCATTGCTCCCAGATAGTTTCTATAATTATCCATTCTCTTGCATCCTGAAGGCTGCTACAGGACACCAACAGCCATACAAGTTTTCAGAACTTCCACCCAAATAACAAAGGACAACATAGGTGAATTCAGCGCTACTATATATACATACTAATTTTTAAGTTGTAAGTTGTAATGTCATAGATTTTTCATATTTAATAAAAAAGGTTGATTCTGTTTGTTGTAAATAAATATTATACTCAGAATTCTTAACAGTGCAAAAATACTCTGAATCTGTAATATAAAAACATTGCATGCAACTAGGCTGATTCTAAAACCTAAGCAGACCTTTTGGTCAAAATCCTAAATTCTGAGGACATGTTTTCATTTATTTTTACAATGTGTAAAATAAATGCAAAAAGACTTTTTTTTAAGAGGCGGGGGGGGGGGGGGGGNGAGATTAGCCTTCCCATTATCTGTAAAATTATCATGTACTTGTATTACAGAAATCTACAGTGCTTCAGGTATAATATACAATACTTACTGAGGAAATTTGGATAATAATCAGTAAAGCAGTTGACAATAAACCGAACAAAGTCTAAGTCCTAAAATAAAAGCACAGAATAAATGCAGTGTAAATCAAAAGAGTAAAAATATAGTTTAGCTAAGATATTCATTGAATAGTAAAAGATATTTATTATATGGACTACTACTACAAAGGAGACTTACAGAGGTAGAGAAAAATATGATGTTGATAAAGGATCTAAAGACTGCCATAAGAACAGTAAATAAGGGGAAATGGCCATTGAATTTTTGGAAACTCATATTGTAACATATACAGATAGTAGAATTGGGGGAGAAAAACAGTACAAAACAGTTACTCACAATATAAAACATTTATTAAAAGCTTCCGTAATTGTAGATTAACTGAAAGCAGCTTCTTTGGGGCAGAAGCTTTAATAGACACATTTATCTCATACAGATGATACAAATACAGTATCAGCTATTTAAAAGAATAAGCACAGTGATAGATTTCCAAGTAGTGACTAAAATGTCCAGTTTGTTAGTGAGCATGTTGCTTTTATTTCTGCTGTCTATTCAAAAGCAGCAGTATCAGATATAGGGAAGAGGGATCCCTGACTTTGAATAAGTCTCGAATTAGAACTACAGCTTTCAAGAGACCACTCAATCACTGCATTAATTTTAGTTATTAGTTAGTTATTATTAAACAGGGGGAGCGGGACCGAGGGTAAACAGGGGTAGTAGGATTGAGGGTAAAAAAAGGGAGTATGAGTGAGGGTAAAAAGGGTGGGGAACAGGACCGAGGGGAAACGGGAAGATGACCGAGGATTAAACAGGGGGAATAGGACCAAGGGGAAAGGGAGGTTAAAAAGGCAGGTTAGGAGTGATAAAATTATCACAGTCTCATAGGTTATTGAAAGTCTTAGAGGTTAAAAAGAAATGGCCTTAATTTGTTTTACATTTCCCCAAAACTTTTTCAATATTTTTGTAAAATAGTATTGAAAGGAAGTAGAATTATTGTGAGTTCTGCAATCAGAAGGTAAGCATGGTCCTTGTTCAAGACATCTTCTGCAGTATTTGAGAGTTGTTGCCATCCCCACTTTGTAGCAAGGTCATTTCTGCGACTACCATCCAGATGTCTTTTCCTCAGGGTCTGTCTTAACATGGTTTACCCTGCCATTAGGGCCCGACCCTGGTGCCTTCACCTCCCTCTTTACNCAGGCCCCGACCCTGGTGCCTTCACCTCCTCTTTATGCTCCCTTTTTCTCCTCCCAGTGCTTTTCCGTGTATTTTTCTCGATTCAGCTCTCTCATTCCATCAGTTATGGAATTCCGTCAGTTTATTTCAGAAAGGAAACAAAGTGAGTAGGCCCACTCCAAAGTACTGTTGTTTGATTTTTCTTTTTTTAATTATGTTTGAATTGTTTTAGGTATTCGTAACATTTGTCTTAGGCTGTATTTTGATATATAGAAGACATACAAATTTAAACTGTAAATGATCTTGCCATGTGTTTCCCTGAATATCTACTGAGTGGGAGTAGGGTGAGGGTAAAGGGTGATTTGGAGATCTTCAAAACCTGCCTGGATGCCACCCTGTGCCACGTGCCCCTGCCTGGGTAGAGGGGTTAGACTAGATGATATCTGGAGGTCCCTTCCAACCTCAACCATTTTGTGTGTGTGTGTATGTGTGTGTGACACTATTTGAACTGCCTCAAAAAGACACGAGCTATCAGAATTACCCGGTTGCTTATCAATGAGAAAAGTTGACACAGTGGATGAGATGGAACAAGCAAAGGAAAATATCCCAGAAAAACACTTAGACCTCCATATTCTTTTAAAATAAAGATCATTACTTCCTGTATTCTGCTACAAATACCTGTTGAAAATACCTCTGATATACCTCTCTGATAAAAACACTAACTACAGAGCAAGACTCTACAACGTAATACTTATGAAGAGCATTTTCTGAAACTGTATCTTCAAGTTTCAAAGACACTAGAAAAGTTCTTTCAGGATATGTGTCACAAATTGCAAGATCAAATAATGTTTCTGAAAAAAAAAAAAATCTCATTCCTTTGTGCTTTTTATAAAGACATAACTCTAGAGTCTGCCCAGAAAAGTGACTGCTAGAAAATTGCCTTTTCTCTGCTGGTCTCTGCAGAAGAAAATGACACACAGAGCTCTGTAGATTTTCATCTCTTAACTTTCTCAAAACGCCACTTTTTCCTCAGGAAAGCCTGGCTTTTAGTCGGTCTCCTTCTTTAGGGAGAAGTATATAACCTCAGAATTAATAAGGACACAGAAGATAATAATATTCTATTCCCCTAAACAAGCTCTTATAAAGCAAAGTCACAAAGGTGATTGCTTTATTAAATTATGGACATGTATTTATGCCTTCCATATGAAGATATTAGCTGAAAACTAGACACAAGGAAAGAGATACCACAGTATACGTCCAGTCCTCTATCAATAAATATCCAAATGATAAAGCTGAGAAAAATATCCTCAGAGAGTAAGCAAGCCACTACTTTGTTATAGGTCACTAGGAAGGGGAAGTTCTGTTGATAGTAGTATCTGAGGGCATGACTGTTGACATCATTATCCCATTTTTCCATTCTTCCTTTTTGACTTGCCTTGGAATTTATCCATGAATTATGACAAAAGTGTAAATTCAGCTGTCCAGGAAGAGGTGTCAAGTACACACACAGTAAAAGAGGGCTCCGCTTTGTGTACTTAAAAATTTAACCACACAACAATCTACTGTGAAAATTAACAAAGCGAAATGGTGGACAACTGCTATAGGTTGCCATTTTGGTCTGGTCAGTTGTCATATGGAAAACAAGTTTTTAATGTGTGGTAAAGAAATTAAAAAGTAAACTTTAATGTGTAACAAAGGATCTAGAAAAGAGCTGTAGTCATGGGAAAAAAAGCTTTACAGATCAGTGCTGTGAGCAATCACTAAATTATGTAGGTTTAATGGAGTGCACAGGACCTGGGGAGGAGGAGATTTGGATTAAATAATTCAGAAAATGGTCAGAACAAAAAATAGGAATACTTACTATGTGACTGATTCCAGTTTCAGACATGTCGAACACGACTGTTAAAGGTTTCCCATTATCTCTCTTGGCATAATGTTCTAACCAAAAGGCTACCAGTTTCTTTTTCTCAAGTTGCTGTTTAGCATCTCTTACATGAAGTTTCACTCTGAACCAAACTTGGGAAGAGGAGAAAAGAGAAAAATTAAAAATAAATAAATAAAAAAACAGGAATAACGGATTCAAATCAACAGAAAATACTATACTGATAACAGCACACAAAGAGGATGCATTATGAAATTCAAAGTCTCTGCTTTTGTATTCTACATTTCTACTGTTTTTTTTTCAGCCACTACAAAAGGTCTGCATGTTACTCTTCCCTTTTCTTGCTTGCATTTCTATTTCAGAACTTTCAAGAATAAAAAGGACAAAAGAAAATAATAAGCATTAGAATAGGGAAGAAGCAGCAGAGTGGAAAACTACTTTTCATGTATTTACTTAAACACTTCTATTATATCTTATCTAGAGTATTTCTTATTTCATAATTTGAAATTAAATTAATGCAGTCCTCAGAGATATGATATCAGGTTCTGTACATATTCCCAGTATTGTGGTTATGTTGCCTGTTGCTTTTATGTTGTCTTTTCTGCTATACTGCCTTTTTCCATATTACTGTAGGTAAGTGTTTTGAAAAGTTATTTACACATACATTATTCTGAATTATATAGAAAATTGTAGACTATTTAAATTAATGGCTAATTACACAGTGAGGTAATAAAATAGATATTTGAAGAAGGGCAAACGTGTGACTTTTGGAACAATAACAAACCCTGAAACAATTGTAGCTGTACTCTAATATCATGCTCCCTCAAACTTTTATTTTAAAAAATTGCTGAAAATTTTACTTAAAACAAGGAAATAAAAGACACTTTATTTATAATAACTACAAAGTTATTTATAATAACTACAAAGTAACAATCACAAGCAAAAAAAAAAAATCTGGCTCATACATAGCAACAAAAATGGACTTTTTTTGGTCTTTTGAAATGTAACATATTAAGTGTATGCTGTGAAGTTCAGAATTTCGAAAAGATAACCCATCCAAATGCCGGGCAGTCTTGTACATAGGGAGTAATTCTTGAAGAGTTTATGTATAGTTTGAAAAGTCTGTTTTACATACTGGGGTAAGTGTGGTGTACATGATGTCTAGCTCAAGAAACACGCTTCTCCGAGGCAGAGCAACCAGTAACTCATAGCTACCATACACTCTGAGTTTGCATACCAAGGCAGGCAGAATTTCCACCGACATATCACAGGAATAAAAACTTGGATGATGGAAATTAAAACATTACCTATGACATAATAGCTGATATGATTATTGACAGCTGTGATGTAGAAAACTGCCAGTGACAGTAAAATCAAAACTCGTAATCCACCCAAGTTGTTCATTCTTGCCCTAAAATAACGTTTTTTTTCAGTCCAACCACAACCACAAGAGTCATATTTTCTTATTTCACAGTTTCTCTCCCCATAACCTACCAAAATAAGCATCCTATAAAAATCACACTCAACTTTCTAAATGTTGTATAAACGTTATATTACCCCTCATCCTTAATTACTACCTTGTTTGATTAAAGGCTAAAAGAGAAACTCATTAAGGTAGTAATAACTTCAAGATATTAGCAACTCAGTATTGAAACTCACAATAATAAAAAGGAACACTTTGTCAAAGCACAACCACAGCTGCATTTTTCTCGTCATGCTTTCATTGCAATACTACTATATTACAGTGTTTAAAGGAGAGTCACTCTGGAAAACACTGGATTGCTAATCTATTTATAGAGGTGTGAACTGGTTTTAGCAAACCAAGGAAAAGCAGAATTTGAGATTTAATATTTTCTCATCTTTCAAGATCAGTGCTTGGAGAGTCACAAGAGTGATTTAAAAATTGTTGCTTCATAAAGCCTAAAATTGTTCAGTTTTAATTGTGAGAAATGCTGCTATCTATACCCATATATAGAAAACATTATTGTTGATTTATTATACACTAAAACCTCTTAAAGTACTTGAAGGAATATTTACTGATTCTCTACTAATCTTCACCTCTATTCAGTAAAAATTGATCTGAAACTCAAGAGTTTTCTCCTAGAGTTCCTCGCTGTCCACAGTTACCAAATATCACAATGACATAAACAAAAACAAGCAAAAATAAATAAATAAATAAATAAATAAATCAAACCTTACTACCTATGAACCACTGCAAGTATGTGAGAATGTGGTAGGCCACTGGAAAAGCAAAGACAGTGCACTGTAACATAATCAGGTATTTATTTTAGCTATGTGCTTAGCATAAAAGATGTAGAATAGGGCAAGAGAAGGTAAAAATGCTTTGATAAGTAAGGTAAAGGTTTAATATTTCTGACAAGTGATGATAAGCTTTGCTCATTCCATTCCAGTGATTCAAAGGTGTACTGAACACTATCAACGATCATTTTGGTAAAGGAGTTACCAGTAATTGCTTATTTTAAAACATTTTATTGTTATAGGTATCATTATACGTAACTTACATAATTTATAGCCCTCCTTATCATATCCATGTAGAAAGATAGCACCACTTTCAAATAACCACTTTGGAAGGACAGATTCTGTCAAGTCTAGGGGGAGAAAAAAATATTATTTCAGCAAGTTAATAATCACATTTTATCAATTAATATAAAGACTTAGTTCATTTTAAAAACTTTAGTGCCTTTTTCCTCTCATACTGTAGAGCAGAATATATTTAGGAAGAGATAAGAATAAAGAGTTGAAGGAAGAGAAAATAGCCTGTTGTGTTCTATTTCCCTCAAATTTCTACAGTTCCCTTTGTTTTATCCTTTCTGAAATCAGAAAGCTGATCTTCAAAACATTTTCACAGCATATCAGCAAATTTATTCTGTCCAGGGTCTCAGGCCACTAGAGTAATTGCTGCTATGAGAAACATTTTTATTACAACAGAGTTCCAAATTTTTCAAAGGATTTTATTCTGGCAAACGTACAGGGACAGAATGAAAGATTCCTCCCTTTCCTCCCTCCTCTCAAATAACCTTACAGGAAAAGATAGTAAGTAGAGACATGGAAGCACAACAAAACAGACAGTATGGGGTATATAAAAAGCTAAAGTTCTAATATTTTACTTTCTAATCAAATAGGAAAGTTTTTCCTGTGGTACTCACATAGCTTCTGAGAACAAGGTGCTTAATGAAACTGTATACATGGGCTAGCTGTAGTTCAAGAGAAAAGCAACATGCCTCATCACAATAATTACATAACCTAGCTTACCATTAACTGTGTATTCTTTCCTCCATTGAAAGCTTTCATCAATCATCTTCAATGTGTCATCCACAACATCGTGCCTCCATATCAGATAATCTTCAACCCATTTATCATCTTGCTGAAGTCTTTCCACATCTCTAGTATCATATTTATCTGATTTATCTAGCAAAAAAATATTATTGTAAGAATACAGCATTTTTTATGAAGACACAAAAAGATTTGTCAAAATTCAATATAGTCATCCACTAAATACAGAGGATTTATTTGGCAGTCTCAAGCTTAAGCAAAGCATGTGATGAGAAACTGACAAAAAAAAAATCTATCATCTACTCTACTGTGATGACATTTAGAAACACTATGATATTATTCTCACTATAAAATATTTTCAGCGATTCTTACGCAAAGGAAAACCATTACCAATCAAGGAGTTGTATGTGTGCGACAGGTGTAATTTTCCTGGAAACAGACAGGTTTCTATAATTAACATATAAGTGGGTATATAGTCTAAGAATCTGTATTTCAGTGAGTGCATATATAAATAAACATTAGCAATTCAAGCTTGAATTCTCTAAATTGTAGATATTTGCATGATAGACCATGAAACACTAGAGAACAGATTTTAAAAATGACTATTTTGACTGTGCTTTATGCACCAGCATGTTGAACAAAATGAAGTGTTCTCTTGAAAAAGATTACCCATTACACATCTGTTATAAATTGATACCTTACTGTCCACCAAATACACAACTCTAGAAATGTGTAAAAGCCCAAAGCCTCACACTCTTCTTGCTTCAGTGGAACACAGGTTAACAAACTTTAAGAACAACTTAGGTGAGATATGAAAGTAACAAGCCCCTGTAGCTCCTTTTTAACATATTTTTCATTAGGAAACCATTAAAATATGAATACGTAAATGGACTTGTTTTTATTATAGGTATGTTCAAATGAAAAGGCTGTGTTTCTAAATCACTGCTTCTCTAAACAAAAAAAAAAAAGTTGCACAGTCATTTTAGGAACTTTTGGGATGTAAATACAGTAATGCTTCTGAAAGCAAGATACTGATAAATATCTCTGCTGGCTACTAAAAAAAATGAAATAAATGAATTGAATAAATGAATATTCAGAGTAAGATAGACTAGAATGCTAACTTCTCTGTTAGAGTCACAGCTGGAGTGGCTGTGAACTACTGGAATAAAGTGCAAAGATCCAGGGAATTTAATTTTGCTAAGTCTCAACTGCTTTTTTGAAAATTGATTATTTATTCCCCTCAATGACTGATGATTTGGGCAGATATGCCTAGGATTAGCAGAAGGCACACAAGGGCCACCTATACCTAGTTTCAAGTTAGCATCACTCACACACACACACACACACACAAGAGAAAAAACAACTCCACAGACACAATATCAGACCATATTTCTGCAGGTCACCTAATTCCTATCACACACTCAGAGGAGGGATAACTCCTCAAATAGGTTGCTAAAGACTTTATTCAGTCAAATTTTCAAACCTCATTGGGTAGAAGTTCCACAGCCTCTCTTAGTAAACTGTTCTAGATCAAGAATACAGCATTACTAATTCTTCTTTATTTGTTTGGTCTGTTTACATAAGTCCTAGGACCTAAGACTGTATACTTTTTTTAGTATCTTTCTCTGAAACTGAAAGTTTGTTAGACTGCAACTTTGAAGAGATACTGCATTGAGTCAAACCTCTTACACAAAATAACTGAAACTTGGCAACATTCAATAAAATCCAGTGGCATCTGAAAAACTGCATGGAGTGTTAAAAAGTGCAGTTGTTGAAGTCCCATTTGCAATGGGGTAACATTCATTTCCACCTAACTTATCTTTAGAGACACTGTGATAAAAAATAACTAAGCAAGCATATTCATAGCTAGCTAAAATAAAAGCAGCATGCAGGATATGCTGAATTAGGGCTTTGAAACACCAAAGATTTACTTTAACCTAATCATTACCTCACTATAATGCCTGAGCTATCTAATTTCAAGCTGGTTTAAGCTTCTCTTGCAAACAGGAGCTTCCTGCTAAGAATGACTTAGTTATTCATTTTGCCAAATATTTTTCCTAAGTTAGTTCCATGTGTACTCTCTCTGTATAAAGGATTTGATTACTCTGCAGTGATAAAACAAATAAGAAATCCAACACATCACCAGCCAAAAGCTAAGAGGATAACATTTCATTCTATTTACTGGAGACTCTGCTCTCAAAACATTTCAACGTCCTGTTGCAGGAATGTAAAGAAAATGAGGTAGTCAAAAACTGCTTCCACATGCTCTGCACAATCCTATTATTCCAAACAAATAAGCTTAGCAAGACAGAGAGCATTGGAGTCCTGTTTATTGATTTAACCTTAGACAATTTAACCAATTTTTGCTACAAAAATAAATAAAATTTTACAAAAAAAAAATCTACAATGGATTTTTTTATCCTAAAGAACATGCTGGTTAAAAGGCAGAGAGGATAAGGAGAAGACATAAAAAAAACCTCTCTTATTTTCTTAAGTAAGGAGCTCTCATTTCTATGGCAACACTCTGCCCTCTCTATTAACTGTATACCTTATTTGAGAAACTTATGAAATGCTATGATTGTTTTTCCAAAAATGTTATGACTATTTCCAAGAGACAGTAAATCCTACAAAACAGCAATTCTAAAAATAACTTTGAAATCACACAAACCTAAATGAACACAAGTTCCAATGCAATATTTTTATCTCACTATCTACATTACAAGTAGACCAACACTGCAATGCTGTTTTTCTTATTTTTTGTAAAGTATTCATGCTTTACGAATAATGGAAATGGGAGAAGATTCTAAAAGAAGATAGAAGAAATATTACCAAAGTGGAAAATGAGCAGCATATTTATGTTCCACATTAAAATGTCCAAGAGAAGTTCAGAATTCACAACGTCTGAGAAGCAAATCCTCCCTAAGAATTTTATCTAGAAAAGAGATTTTATAGAATAATAATAAAGAAATCTATGCAAAGTTTGCAAGTGGGGATAGCAAATGCATGCCTCTAAGTGGAGAAAAAAATGCAAATATCTTGCTGCATTAAGAAATTGTAATTCAAAGCACAACGCAAGTTCTCAATTAGGCAAAACTTTTACATTTAACTATTAACTTCCTAAAACATACCTCATCCAAGAGCTCTAGGGGCTGATGTAGGGATTATAGCATATGTCCATATAATGCAAGATGTCAGACTTAATTTTCATAATTGTTCCTCTGGCCTTGAAATCTATCATTAGAGTCTATTATTTATTCATTGACTAATGTTTGTCTCAAATATTTCTTAGAATTTTATAAGATATCATTATCTGCTTGGAGTTCGAATAACAATTTTGCTTTCTTCTCCAAACTGAATGCACTGCTCACTAAAAAGAAGAAACCCATTCTAATTGACTGTTGATTTTTAACATGTTAAACTAAGTACCACAGTATTCAGGTACAGGTTTCCAAATTCTTAGACAAGGAAATCTTCAAAACTGAAAACAAAACAACAAAAAAAAAGTAACATGAAAATATTTATCTCTTTGAGAGGTAGTAATTTAAACTTTGCCAAAAGATTACACTGACAAGAGTAACAAAAAAAAAAAAAAAAAAAAAAACCTCACCACCACCAACAAAAGTTCCTTTTAATAGAAAGCTCAAGAATCAGTATCACACAGCTTCCTATGAAGTGTGTTCATTATACCATTCTTACATGTTTCTTATCTTCCCTCTAGCATTGCTCAGTCTGAAAGTCAAGAATCCGGGAAAATACATTTTTCAGACCAGAAACAGATAAAACAGGTTTTCTACACTAACAACATCTACCATTCTCTCCGAGAACGTCCTGTATGTCTACAGTCATGTTTGCAAGTGGCTCACTGGAGTAACAACACATAGCTTGTCTTTGTTTTAAACCAAGTCATGACCGAATTAAACCTTTAAAACTAGCTATACAAACAGCAGAGTGGTAAACCCCTGCAAAATTGTGTCTAGAAATGCAGCTTTGTCCAAAATATGAAGGAAAAGATGATACAAACAGGCAGCAACAAAGAATGTGGGCAAGAAAGATAAATAAACAAAATAGAGAAGACAAGAGACTTTCTGCAAAGGAAAGAAACTAAGATTTGATTGTAAACAATTTCCACTGCAACATAAAAATGGGAAGTAATAGTCTCAAACTAAAAGCTCATTTTTGAAATTCTCTAAGCAGTAAAAATGCAGTGAACTGAAAGACAAGATTGTTAGCTAGAAAAAAATGCTAGCACGAGTTAGTGCTGGAAAATAGTCTTTTGTTCTCATTGCTCTTGTTACCACTCAAATCCTTTACATCACCAACACCTCACAAAGCACTCAAACAAGCAAAATTGAAATTAGACTCCAAATGATGTGCTTTCCAACTCCTACTCTAGATATTATTTTTCCACTGGAATAAAAGGAATGTTTAAAAACATATTTACAGTAACAGAATACAGGGAAAATTCTAATTTATATTACAGGGAACTGTAAATTATATTTAGGTTATAACTTTTGCTTGAAATATTTCAGTATGTATAAGGTGTGGTCATTAGTGTTAGGCTTTCCTAAACCAGCTACATTTTGTATTTTTCATATACTTAGCTTCAACTTAAAACATCATATTCTGATAATCAGTAATTTCAAACAAAATAAGGATTTGAAAGGCCCTCTAAGTTTTCATTTCACAACAAAAATGGACATTATCGCAAGGAAACCATGACATACGTGACCACTTGTGACTTCTCCTGCAAAGAGGGAACCCCACAGCCATGCTATAGATAGCTCTGCTTTCCATAGCATAGCAGACTTCCTTCAGAAAGCCAACACTGTGTCTCCTGATCAATCACAGATATTGCTTACCTCAGAGGAAAAAGAAAACAGCAGCAGCTGCAGGCCAAGAAATAAAAGGTGTCTGAGTCTTTCACACAAGCCTTAGCGCTTGCAGCTCACCTGTGAATGGAGCCAGGCTCACTTCAGAGAGGCCCTGTACATCTAAGGCAACACCAAACTTTCACAGACACCAGTTTACTTTTCACCATGGACCAGATAGCGCCGCTAGCTTTTAAAGCGGAATAAAAATCAGTTGATATCATAACAATGCTTTGTACCCTTAAAACACAGCAAGTGATATGCTTGGAGTAGCTGTATTATTCCCTTTCAAGTATAAGGAAATATTTTAGCAGATTTTAGAACATACACAGTAAAGGCAGAAGGACCACAATGACATTAAATCCGTGGTTTTTTTCACATCTCCACGGAATTATTCAACTGATAACAAACAATCAGTTTGCTTACAGCATTCCTAAATTCAAGGGGGAGATTTAAGAATGTTAATTCAAAGGAATTTTGATTTCATTTTCCTGAAAATGCTAAAAGTTCTAAACTACCATCCCGAAATGGGCCAAAAAATAGCTGTGCAAAATACTCCAGGAAGTAGAATTACAGTTAACCTTCAACTGCAATAGTGTTTCATTCTTTTAATGTTGAATGGCTATACCCTGTCTAGCAGTAGCTTTGTCACAACTAGAGAAATGTGTGGGATTCCAGTACTCTAAGGCGTAGCTCAGCTGAAAAGGTAACACCTCCCTTTTTCCAGCTACAGCTGTCCTGAGGAACCTTTATGCTTTCTAAAGTAATTTTTTAAGAGTGCAGTTGTAGTACAATAGATTACAAAGAAACATGGATCATCTATCATGGGCAAATACATGCATTAATTGAAAATATCAATAGCAGAAAAAAAAAATTAAGATGTTGTTTCCCTCTAGAACTTAAAAAAGTTTTAAGAATTCCAGAGACTCGTATAAAGTCTCTTCTCCAAAATACTTCTCCAATAATTTTACTGTCATTCCCAGAAACACATGCCATCTCTAACCAGGGCCAAATGTGATTTCTGTATTAACACCAGTAGGGCACACACGTGAGATAAAATTGTGCAATACTCAAGGCTCTTCAGAAGTTTGCAAGAGAAGGGCTATACCCAAGCACAGGTAAGTCATAAAAAGTGTGCAACTCTTGTGTAAAAGTGGTAAGTGTGCCTTGATAATTCTGACAGGGAACATCAAAAGAAGCTTGCAGGAATGAGGCTTATATTAAAGGAGGCAGGTGCAATTCTCACACTAAACTGCCAAGCTCTCATCGCATTTGTGTTACAAATTGGATGGGACTATGTCTGTAATGGAAACCTTTTGGACATTCATAATAAAACTCATTCCTTCACGCTACAGCTGTTAGCATACGCGGCTCCTACCTACTTTGTTATTACAAGCATTGCAAATCCGCCTGGGAATGCAGGGAAGCCCTGTGGGCCTCCCTCCTTCCTCCGGGCATCCCCAGCACCTCCTGTCCTCCACGTTCCCGGCTAGAAGCCACCACACTGCCGACTTGAGCAGGACAAGCAGGAGGCTTTAATTAAGCACAGGGCGAGTTCAGAGCACCAGATCACAAGTCACCCACTCCTGAGCACAGTGGCTGCGGACACGGTAGCTTCTTTCCCCTTTCAGCGTCCCCAAAGCGCCGAGCCCCGCAGCGTCCCCAAGCACCGAGCCCCGCAGCGCCCCAGCGCTCAAAGCCAGACAGAAACCGGGTATCCCAAGAGCCAAAACCTGCACCCCAACCCTCAGAGCGGCCCGGCCAGGGGGCAGCGCCAGAGACAGCGGGGAGAAACCCCCGGCAGCGCCGCCGCGCCAACGGGAGGCCCCCGCGAGCCCGCCCGCCCGCCCCGGCGCTCACCGGCCACGAACTCCGCCGCGAAGCGCCGCCGGGTCTCGGCGATGAGCGCGGCCTTGTCCTGTCGCTGCGGGGGAGAACGGCAGGCACGTTAGCGGAGAAGCGAGGAGGCGGCCGCCCCTCTCCCGCCCC